>JAKIJQ010000323.1:70000-87500 GCA_023373905.1 Rhizoglyphus robini
TGTGCCTCGATTTGCTTGTGTGCACTTTCTCTCTCGATGTACGGCACGGAGCTATTTGACTGACTTGGCCGTACGTTGCCTATTGAAAGAGAAATCAACAACGACTACCGAATGAACTGCATCATCAATCCATTAGTGAAGAGGAGAGAACTGGTTGCGTGTTTTAGGTTTTATTGAATACTTTAACGATATGATACGATAAACAGAGTCATTAAATTAGGCATACCGACACACACAGAGTTTTTAGAGTAATAAAAATAAATACCAAGAAGAACTATCATCAAGGTTAAGGATAGAGTTTGGTGGTGTCTAGTCTAAGGTGTCCATGTCAATCAAGGGTATTAAGGAGGTTAAGCTAAGATCGTGTGTCTTGCTAGGAAGTGTCAGTGGCCCTTAAGTTCGCTTGTCACCAGAAGCCGGAACCAGACTCTCAGACTGTCCACTCTTCACCTTGTGTTCGTAGTCATAGTGCTCGTACAAGCGTCCTTTGCAATTGTCCGTAAAGTCACAACCAGAAGCGACACATTGAAACACACCATGTTGATGGAAATAGTGAGTGTGATTGGACAGTGTTCGATATGTCCGGAACGGGAAGTTACATTTGTCGCAGTACCATTTGTTGTTGTTGCCATGCTCCTTGATGTGCTCTTCTAGTTTCGAACTAAAACAGAGATAGATAGAGAGTGAGTGAGAGGGGAAGTAAGAGGCGAGAGAGAGAGAGAGAGAGAAGAGAGAGAGAGGGTGAGAGAAAGAGAGAGAGAGAGAGAGAGAGCGAGAAAGAGAGAGAGAGAGCGAGAGAGAGAGCGAGAGAGAGAATGAGGGTGAGAGAAAGAGAAGAGAGAGAGAGAGAGAGAGAGAGAGAGAGAAGAGAGAGGCTTGAAAAGAAGAGAGCGAGAGAGCGAGAGAGCGATAGGGCGAGAGAAAGAGAGAGAGAGAGAGAGAGAGAGAGAGCGAGAGGAGCGAGAGGGGAGAGAGAGGGAGAGAGAGGGAGAGAGAGGGGGTGAGAGAAGAGAGAGGAGAGGGGAGAGAGAAGAGAGAAGAGAGAGAGAGAGAGAGGGAGAGAGAGAGAGAGGAGAGGGAGAGAGAGAGAGAGAGAGAGAGAGGGCGAGAGAGAGAGAGAGAGAGAGAGAGAGAGAGAGAGAGAGAGAGAGAGAGAGGGAGAGGGCGAGAGAGAGAGAGGGAGAGAGAGAGAGAGAGAGAGAGGGGGAGAGAGAGAGGGCGAGAGAGAGAAGGCGAGAAGGCGAGAGAGAGAGAGAGAGAGAGAGGGAGAGAGAGAGAGAGAGCGAGAGGGCGAGAGAGAGAGAGAGAGAGAGAGAGAGGGCGAGAGAGAGAGAGAGAGAGAGAGAGAGAGAGAGAGAGAGGGCGGAGAGAGAGAGAGAGAGAGAGAGAGAGAGAGAGAGAGAATTAGTGACTGACAGACTCTGTACAAGTTTGGGTAACTCACCTTTCATTAAACGATTTGCGACACTGTCTGACCGCACACATAAAAGGCCAAATCGAATGCACATTTTGCATGTGTTTGTAGAATTCACCTTTGCAGACAAACATTTCTGTACACTCCGACACGAAGCATTTCAACTCGACAGTTATGCTAAATGGCACATTTGCATTAGCAATATCAAGCGTTTGTGCTTCTTTGTATTCGGTGAGAGCTTGTAGGTTTGCTTCACGGACTACTCTGGCTTGTTCCTCGGTCACGGCGAGTCTCGGTCTCTTTGCAGGTTGACTCGAGTGCGAATGTTCCTGCATCGGTCGTGATTGGCTTTGATTGTCTTTAGAACCCAGTGCACGGTTAGAACCAGAACTTTGAGGTAGGCCTTGTATAGGAATAAGACGATACAAAGGTTTACCAGAGGAAGAGCGTGAATTCTCCTCGGACGACTCATCTCCGATCCAACGAACGAACGGATTCAACTCAAAATGCACTCGTTTTGTATGTTTTTGGTGGTGCAACTCTCTCCCCTTTTTAAGAATAGAACGAGGTCGTGATAGTCCATTATCAGTAGTAGCAGCAGCAGCAGCAGCAGCAGCTGGAGCAGATTCCGAGTGGCTGACTTGATCAGTAACGAGAGTGCGAGTGCTGGAACCCTGCTGGGGCAGAACTTGATCAGATGGTTGCCTGTACGTGACCTTTCTCCCCTGTGAACGCTTAGATAGTTGAGATAGTCTATAGTCGGCAGCAGCCAATTCCGAGTGGAACAAGTGTTCAGTGGTGGAAGGACGCGAGTAGACTTGTTTCGATTGTGATTGACCAGATGCTGATTGAGTGGCCTTCTCACTGCCAAGGGCATGATTCCGGCCAGATAGAGTTTGTCCTTTATCAGTAGTAGTAGTAGGAGACAAATCCGAGCGATCTATTTGATCAGTAGAACTATGAGAGCTAGTGTTGTTGGTTCTGGACTGCGTCTTGCGATTCACTTGATCAGGTGGTGGTGGTGGTGGTGGTTGGCGGTGCGTGGACTTTCCCTCGAGTGGACGGCTCGGGCGCCAGTTGACTTGCGATTGTTGTTGAGCTTGTGGTACCTGGCCCGATTGTGTTTGAGTCTGTTTGTCACTAGCAAGTGCACGGTTAGAACAGCCAGGACGTGATTGTCCATCATTTTCAGTCAATTCAGAGTGGCGCATTTGATTGGCCGAGTCAGTACGCAAGCTTGCTGCTTGTGACTGTGGCTCATGTTGCACTTGACCAGAAGGTGCAGGTTGGAGGGACATCTTTTTCCCTTGTGAACGATTAGAACTTGATTGAGATTGTCCATTGTCAGCAGCAGCTGCAGCAGTAGCAGATTCTGAGTGGTTAACTTGATCACGAGAGCGAGTGTTAGTTTGTGTATGCGTTTGGAGATTCACTTGATCAGAATGTGGTTGGCGGTGCTTTTCTTTGCCCAGTGAACGATTAGATCCAACGGAACGAGGTGATTCATTGCCACCAGTATCAGTCAATGCCGATTGGCGCAAGAGTCCCGTGGCGGAAGAACGTGAGCTATCTTGGGACAGTGGCAAAGGACCCTCTTGGCTAGATTGAGTTTGCTTATCATTTCTAAGTGTACGGTTACTGTGTCCAGATCGAGAGCGTCCACTGCCAGTCAATTCCGAGTTGTGCATTTGATCAGTAGTGACAGAGAGAGTGTTGATCTGGGGCTGCTGCTGCTGGGCAAGCATTTGACCAGTCGATGATTGATGATCTTGCATGTTTGCTCCCAGTGAACGGCTGCAATCTCCTGATTGAGGCAGTTCATTGTCAAGAGCAGTAACAGCTTCCGAGTGGTCGACTTGATTAATAGCAAGAGAGCGAGTGTTGGCATGCGACTGGGTGTTCACTTGATCAGGTGGTGGTTGACGGTTAGTCTTTCGTCTTAGTGCACGGTTAGAACTTGATGGAGTTGGTCCATTACCGGCAGCAGCAGCAGCAGCAGCTTCCGGGTGGTTGATTGGATACGTTGCTAGAGAGCTCGCATTTGCTTGGGACTGAGTCTTTGGATTGGCCTGATGATCAGAACGTGGCGGTTGGTGGGGCGAGTTCTTTCTTCCTCGCTTAGAGCTAGATCGAGATAGTCCTTTGTCAGTAACAGTCAATGCCAAGTGGTGGTGCAAGTGGCCAGTGGTGGAAGAACGTGAATTGTCTTGGCTTGACTCTGGCTGAGGTTGAACATGACCCGATGGCGATTGAGGGTCACTTCCAAGTGCAAAGTTGCGGCCAGATTGAGTGTGTCCATTGTCCGAGTTGGGCATCTGTTCCATAGTGAGAGCGAGTGTGCTAGTTTGGGACTGCTGCTGCTGCTGAGCAAGTGGTGATTGATCCTGCATGTTCTCTCCCAGTGAACGATTGCAATCCGATTGAGAGTGTCCATTGTCAGTAGCAGTCAATTCCGAGTAGTCCATTTGATCATAAGCCGAGTAAGAACCCAAGTCGGCTTGAGGCAGCGAGTCTTGACCAAGAGGTGGTTGGAGGTGCATTTCTCTCCCCTGTGCACAGTTTGAACCAGATTGAGCTAATCCATTGCCGGTAGCAGCAGCCAATTCCGAGTGAAACAGCTGATAAGTGGAGACAGAGTGCGAGCTAACTTGAGACTGTGGCTGGTGATAGTGCTCTTGGCCACTTGGCGCCTGGTTGAAGCTAATTGAATCGTTACCAGCAAACGGCATCTCCTGTGCAGCAATCCGTCTCATCTCCTCCTCCTCCTCCTCGATTTCTAAATACAAATCAATCAATTAGTCAATCTACCATTTTGTGCAATCAGTCTTACCCCGTTTCACTTCTCTCAGTATTTCTTCGTCATCTTCAGGTTCCAATCCAGTACTGTACTGCACGTAAGTTTGAGCCGGATAGGCGTGATCGATTTCGATTGTCCCATCAATTGCCACCCGTTCGGTTGGTGATTGCGATGGCAGACATATTGCAAAGGCTGACGGGATCGATTGGATGTTGGGTGGGCCAGAGTAGGATGCAGTTGGTGGATTCACAGTTTGCACAGGACCACCACCACCACAACCAACACCACTAGCCAATTGCTGTTGTTGTTGTGGTTGGTGCCCTTGGATTTGATTGGGCAACGCGGAGTAGAAGGCAGACGGGTTCACCGTAGGCTCAGGACCACCACCACCACCACCAACCAATTGCTGTTGTTGGTGGCTCACATGGACAGGATTGGGTGACGCCGAATAGGATGCAGATTCAGGATTCGCCGTTGGTGCAAGATCACCACCACCACCACCACCACCACCACCAACCAATGGCTGTTCTTGGCGCACTTGGCTTAGATTGGGCGACGAAGAGTAGACGGCAGTTGGTTTCACCGTAGGCTCAGGACCACCAACACCACTAGCCATTTGCTGTTGTTGTTGTGGTTGGTGCCCTTGGATTTGATTGGACAACGCGGAGTAGAAGGCAGACGGGTTCACCGTAGGCTCAGGACCACCACCACCACCACCAACAAATTGCTGTTGTTGGTGGCTCACATGGACAGGATTGGGTGACGCCGAATAGGATGCAGATTCAGGATTCGCCGTTGGTGCAAGATCACCACCACCACCAACCAATTGCTGTTCTTGGCGCACTTGGCTTAGATTGGGCGACGAAGAGTAGACGGCAGTTGGGTTCACCGTAGGTTCAGGACAACCCGCACCACCACCAACCAATTGCTGCTGTTGCTGTTGCAATTGGACTGGATTGGATGACGTAGAGAAGGATGCAGACGGGTTCGCCATTTGTGCACGATCGCCACCACCAATCATTTGCTGCTGTTGGTGTACTTGGATTGGATTTGGTGGCGCAAAGTAGACGGCAGACGGGTTCACCGTTCGCTCAGGACCACCACCAACCAATGGCACTAGCTGTTGGTGCAACTGGACTGAATTGGGTGACGCAGGGTAGACGGCAAACGGGTTCACCGTAGGTTCAAGATCACCAGCACCGTCAATCAATTTCTGTTGTCTGTAAGCACTACTCACTTTGTGAGTGAACTTTACAAACAATAAATCAACCAGTGGGCCCATGAGTGAGACCATCTCGGCTAGCATCCAACTTTTCATGCCATCCTTCTCGACCTGAGCTACTTGGCACACAATGTCACCGGACATGGTAGACGTTTGGAGTTTTACTTGGAGACAAGTACGATTGGAAGCACAGAAATACGTGAAGAATGATTGACACAGGACAGTGCGCGATCAGTTTGGTGGTTGGTGATGACAAGTGACACGTCTTCAAACACGTACGACTAATCTGGTTGAAGGCACCGAGCAGGAGTGAAGAATAGGATGAGTGGTGCACACTGGTTGGCGAGTTTGTGTGTGCGTGTTCTCGGTAAAGTCAAGTGTCAACTACAGGTACCTACTTGGACTGGAGAGCCATGATGGTGATGATGCTTCGAACAACTACGAGATCGTTCTATAGGTTAGATCGACTGATCGAGATTACAGATCGATCGATAGATAAAGAGCGGCATTGTGTTCGATTTGTGTGTGTCGCGGCGGCGCGCGCCACTCGTACGTGTGCAGCGCAATTGGCCAAATCAATTTACCTGCATTGAGTGGCAGTGAGTCGACCTGGTTAGCAGCATTTACATCTGTAAAGAAGATGAAGATTTGGGTGACTTTTGGTGTGCAGGACAGTTTGTGCCATGATGATGCTCAATGAGCATTGCTCATGAACATCCTTTCGTGCACCACCAAACCAAATGCAAAATTCAATGCAAAGCAAATCCTGAATCAAAGTGAATGAATCAAGTGACAATCGGCTTTTGTGCATAAAAGCTTTATTATTATTGAGATTATTAAGTGATATGAGATACATTGGGTAGAGATAGAAATAGCAACGAATATAAGGAATAAGTTAAGCATAGTTCGTGTAGTAGGATCTTGCCGACTCTTTTGGTAGTGATGTTGATGATGATGAGTTGGCAAACACGATGGCGCCTGATGATCGTACATCGGTGCACAAGTTGGACAAGTCTTAAACAAGCCTTACCAAGTGTGAACTGCTGTGATCGGCTGACTGCACGACTGGCAATTAGAGAAGATCCTTATGGAGAACATTGAAGAAGCTTTAAGGTTGATTAGTGGTCTGTTCGACCATAGTGAATAGTGGATAAGTGGATTTGAGATAAGTGATATATATATATAGATATATTGTGTAAGTAAACTCGTGTTTGTCCTCTGTGTTGTCTGTTGAACGATGGTCAAGTAATGTCACACGTCCACTTGAAGCTCGTTGGATGCCGAACGGGACTTTCATGTCAAGCTGCTTTCTAAGTTTACTGACGCTGATGTTGCGATTGCTGATCGATTCCTTGGCACTGGATGTTGTTGGTTGGTTGTTGTTGTCGTGGTTGTTCTGCTTCATTTGTTTCATTTATTAGACAACTGGGAGAGGCCATTGAGAGTGGACTCAAAGCTGTTGAGCCATAGTTTGGACTACTGCCGGAGCCTGAAGGTTGGATTGAAGTTGGACTTGAAGATGATGTTCCCGGGCTGGTATCCATAAAGGTGTCAGTGTTGGAGATGTTCTTGAGCCGAAGAACAAGAGACTGAGATCCATCTTCGTTGACCTCCGTGCCAAAGATACTAACATGAGAAGCTGGAGGAAGGATTGCCTTTATTCGTTGTTCAAGTTGCTCGCGGGACATCGGGGCAAAAGTTCTTGGGCCTACACCGAATGAAACATCCATTGGCACAGCAGTCTCCAAAGTAGACAAATCATCACTGAGACCACTTGGCAGAGACAGATGCGAACTTGGCAGTTGATCGGTGATAGCAACAGATTGCGCTGCGTTGGCTTCAACTTGCACTGGTGGTGACAACGTACCTGGTTCAGATTCTGAGATCATTTCCGATTCATTTTCAGGTTCAGCCACCTCAATTGATGTTGTCAGTCTCGGCTGTGGCTTGGGCTGAGGTGTATGTGTAGGTGCATACCAATACATTGGTATATGGTTAAATAATTGGCCAGTAACAGGATTTTCATTAGTGAGAGTGCCATCCAAATTAGCTTGAGTGTCGTCGGCTTTATCAGCAAGTTCATCATCTGCATTCGGAACCAAAATGGGTCCACTGTCGGGGCCAATGTCGGCGCTCGATTGCTCGGGAGTTGGATCGACCGGTTCAATAGCAATCTCTGGTTCAACTTCTTCTTCTGGTTCTAGCCAGTTGGGAATGTAGCCTTTGAAGCATTCACTAATCAACTCGAAGAACTTCTTCAAGTTGTTCTTGTTGGCATTCTAGAGTAACAAAAACATGCACACACACAAGATCACTAGTTGAAATGGACTATAATTGAACTATGAACACACTCACCACAAAGAATGGCACTTCCACTTTGATCAACACGTTCTGGCTACAGAGCGCATTCTTCTGCACTGGCGCAGGGTATTCGACCACAAGTCGGTCAGCCATACCATTCATCAAGGTGATACTGTGCACCTTAACCTGGTCATGGTTGCATCCACTCACATAGAATGTGTTACGATCCTGAAGAGTTGTCACATTAATTGGTGGAATAACTGTTCGTCTCTTCTTCTCCAATTTTGATTTCTCTTCGAAAGCCATGATTAAGTGGAGAAAATTCGATTCTAAGATAGGTGTCCAACTGGCCTGATCAGCAGGCCAATCAACCCATGAGTGAAAATAGGCAAGCTTGCCATTTTTGAATGCTTTTTGAAGCACTTCTTTGACAATGAACTCGCCTTTTGCGAGCTTGTTGTGTTCGGTATCACTCGGGTCTGCTTCGATGTCCTCTGCCTCTACATGACACACCGAGTGTCCTTCATTGGCAGCCAAATGGCCAATAGGATTCATGCCATATTGTCCACAGTCCCGGCACAGTACCTTACGTTTTGCGAAATCCGCCAAGGTGTCGGCTTCGTATTTGGTCTTGAGATCAGCCGGATAGTGAACAGCAAATAGATGTCTCACAAAAGCATAGCGGCAAAGTGTTTGGTATGAACAATTGTTGCTTTCCGGTTCATATACGCTCGAACAAACAACAGGTCGTGCCAAAAAGTGCTTAATTGTAGGTGATCCATTTGGTAGTGAACAGTCCTGACACAACCAATCTGGTAGTCGTAAGACTGTATTGTCTAAGGAGACGGTGAGGGAGAGATGATAAGAGTTAGATTTTTAACGCATAACCTAAAAGAACTATTGGGTCAGAGAAGGTGTGTCAGTGCTCCTGTGCCAACAAAGGTCAATATAGAACAACTGATTGTGAGGCGCCCGTCTGGTGAGGTTAGACGCAATCGAACGCCAACAGGCCAAACGCACACATTCTAACCGAGCCGACCGAGAACGCCCGTCTGGTGAGGATAGACGCAATCGAATGCCAACAGGCCAAACGCACACATTCTAACCGTACGGACCAAGAACGCCCGTCTGGTGAGGTTAGACGCAATCGAACGCCAACAGACCCAACGCACACATTCTAACCGAACGGCCCGAGAACGCCCGTCTGGTGAGGTTAGACGCAATCGAATGCCAACAGACCCAACGCACACATTCTAACCGAACGGCCCGAGAACGCCCGTCTGGTGAGGTTAGACGCAATCAAACGCCAACAGACCCAACGCACACATTCTAATCGAACGGACCGAGAACGCCCGTCTGGTGAGGATAGACGCAATCAAACGCCATCAGACCCAACGCACACATTCCAACCGTACTTACCGAGAACGCCCGTCTGGTGAGGTTAGACGCAATCGAACGCCAACAGGCCAAACGCACACATTCTAACCGTACGGACCGAGAACGCCCGTCTGGTGAGGTTAGACGCAATCAAACGTCAACAGACCCAACGCACACATTCTAACCGAACGGCCCGAGAACGCCCGTCTGGTGAGGTTAGACGCAATCGAACGCCAACAGACCCAACGCACACATTCTAACCGTACGGACCGAGAACGCCCGTCTGGTGAGGTTAGACGCAATCGAACGCCAACAGGCCAAACGCACACATTCTAACCGTACGGACCGAGAACGCCCGTCTGGTGAGGTTAGACGCAATCGAACGCCAACAGGCCAAACGCACACATTCTAACCGAGCCGACCGAGAACGCCCGTCTGGTGAGGATAGACGCAATCGAATGCCAACAGGCCAAACGCACACATTCTAACCGTACGGACCAAGAACGCCCGTCTGGTGAGGTTAGACGCAATCGAACGCCAACAGACCCAACGCACACATTCTAACCGAACGGCCCGAGAACGCCCGTCTGGTGAGGTTAGACGCAATCGAATGCCAACAGACCCAACGCACACATTCTAACCGAACGGCCCGAGAACGCCCGTCTGGTGAGGTTAGACGCAATCAAACGCCAACAGACCCAACGCACACATTCTAATCGAACGGACCGAGAACGCCCGTCTGGTGAGGATAGACGCAATCAAACGCCAACAGATCCAACGCACACATTCCAACCGTACTTACCGAGAACGCCCGTCTGGTGAGGTTAGACGCAATCGAACGCCAACAGGCCAAACGCACACATTCTAACCGTACGGACCGAGAACGCCCGTCTGGTGAGGTTAGACGCAATCAAACGTCAACAGACCCAACGCACACATTCTAACCGAACGGCCCGAGAACGCCCGTCTGGTGAGGTTAGACGCAATCGAACGCCAACAGACCCAACGCACACATTCTAACCGTACGGACCGAGAACGCCCGTCTGGTGAGGTTAGACGCAATCGAACGCCAACAGGCCAAACGCACACATTCTAACCGTACGGACCGAGAACGCCCGTCTGGTGAGGTTAGACGCAATCAAACGTCAACAGACCCAACGCACACATTCTAACCGAACGGCCCGAGAACGCCCGTCTGGTGAGGTTAGACGCAATCGAACGCCAACAGGCCAAACGCACACATTCTAACCGTACGGACCGAGAACGCCCGTCTGGTGAGGTTAGACGCAATCAAACGCCAACAGACCCAACGCACACATTCTAACCGAACGGCCCGAGAACGCCCGTCTGGTGAGGTTAGACGCAATCGAACGCCAACAGACCCAACGCACACATTCTAACCGTACGGACCGAGAACGCCCGTCTAGTGAGGTTAGACGCAATCGAATGCCAACAGACCCAACGCACACATTCTAACCGTACGGACCAAGAACGCCCGTCTGGTGAGGTTAGACGCAATCGAACACCACAAGGGCAGCCACTGGTTGTCTGACCGAACGGAACAATTACGATTACAACTATCGACTTACTCTAACTAATGACTGACTGGCCCTAGTCTGGTTAGTTCAAACGCATATTTCTAAAAGGCATACAGACAACAACAACAACAATAAATTGAACAAGAATCGCTTACCTTGCATCGAGATGTGGCGAAGAAAATTCTTTTTTTGTTCTTGATCCAATGCATCCCAAGCTGTCATGCACTCAACGAGCGAATTAGTCTTTGGCTCATCTGTTGGCGTTTTGGTTGTCATACGGGCACGCTTAGGTGGTCTGGCTTGAGAAGATGCATCATCACTCAGATGAACACAAGAAGCATTCGACGGTACAGGTATTTGGTTGTCCATCGTGAGAAGGTGCCTTCTTATCTGCTTGTGGAAGGACACAGTTTACAGTTTGACGATTGGCGAATGGAAAGTGCAGTGTGTTGAGTGCACCACCACCAAGTTGACGATGACCACAAGGGAATGCACACACTACCAAACAATCAGCACACACACAAACACACACACACAAACACAGTTAGCGCAATGAGCCACCAGCAAGCAATGTGCACTATTTGTCACACAAACTTCACAACCATCAACCGATTAGACTGCACATCATCATCGACGACGACGACGATGGTGATCGTGTGCACTAATGAAACCACACTCGCATTTGTTGTTCACTGCTTCGCACACATTGCATACAGCACACACATACATCGAACACATTGAACACATACAACACATCCAACACACACAAATTGAGGCAGTCACTCGCGCGCGCTCCTTCTCCCGAGTCGAACTGAACAGTGTGCACACAGTTACTGCAGCTCACCGACTCAGTTGTGTTACTGTTTTACCAAGAATCATATATATCTCATGACTGTGTAGTTGCTGAAGTTGAAGTTGAACAAAACCAACTCATTACATTACATTACACATTTGGTAGGTGCCTCCCACTGCTGCTGCTGCTGCACATTACATGAGCACACACATTCACCCGCCAAAATACATTGTGCTCACAGTGCGCGCTCACAACACAACACACTTAATGTCAAGCGAGCATAGAGACACAGAAATTTATATATTTTTTTATTATTTAGAGAGGCGATCGAATGGTGTACACCAAGTTCAGTCTCTCTCTCTCCCTCTCTCTCTCTCTCTCCCTCTCTCTCTCTCTCTCTCTCTCTCTCTCCATATCTCTCTCTCTCTCTCTCTCTCTCTCTCTCTCTCGCTTGCTCTCTCTCTCTCTCTCTTGCTCTCTCTCTCTCTCTCTCTCTTTTTCTCTCTCTCTCTCTATCCATCTCTCTCTCTCTCTCTGTCATTTTGTGCCACACAACTCAACTCGAGTTGGGCTTAGTTTTCGATGATGGTTAAGTGCTTCGGTGCTTGTTCGTTCGTTCGTTCTCGACTCCTGCAATGAATGCAATGCTCGACATTGGCGCTCGGTTGCAGTTGAACGGTGAACGTAGTGTTGTCTCTGCTTTGCTTACTAACCGATCGAGTCTTTTCTTCTTCTTCTTCTTCTTTTTCTGTCGATCGGTTGGTGTGCCTCTGTGCCTCGATGTGCCTGTGTGTGTGCCTCTGTGTGCACACTTTCTCTCTCTCTTTCGCTTTAAGGCACACAGTCTAAGTGACTTGGCCGTGCGCGTAAGCTCTGTATATTGAAAGGGAAATCAACAACCAAATGAACTGCATCATCAATCCATTAGAGTGAACAAGAAGAGGAGAGAACTGGTTACTGGTTTTTGCTTTTTATTGAATACATTACACGATATGATAAACAGAGTAATTAAATTAGGCATACCGACACACACACACACAAACATACGATATGCACAGTCAAAACAGTTATCATCATTAAATGGGGAGAGCGGGGAGAAAGAGAGAGAGAGAGAGAGAGAGAGAGAGAGAGAGAGAGAGAGAGAGAGAGATTAAGTGACAAAGTACAAGAACACACAGCTTCACTGTGAAACCGCGAACATGTTGATGATGGCATCATGTGTGTGGGATTGGTTCGAGTTGTCACCAACGGGCAATCGGCAATTCGGGTTTCTCTTACCGTGTGTGTGTGATTACCGTTATGCTGATGATGACCACTCCAGTACTCTAATTAGGGTTGCGGACGGGATTTTGGCGATTTTGTCGATTCATTTCAGCAGCAGCCGCATCAGCCATCTCATAGATGCCACTATGACGGTAGAATTGGGCGAGTACACGATGCATCAGTTCAGGATCAGGATTTGCACTAGGTCGTAGGGACAAGCAGTCTGGCCGTCTATACCAAGCTGTGAACAATTCAAAGTGTGGGATACGACGACGTGGACGACGAGGTGGTGATGGTGGGCGGTTTACCACAGGCTCATCACTCGACTCGCTATTCTCGCCAGTATCATCACCATCGGTGTCCTGGTTCTCCGGTAAATCGGACGGTGAGCCGGATTGCCCTGCAAACATCCGTGCCGGCCTAACTGAAGCAGGATAAGATGGACGGAACTGGACAAAAAGAAGGTTCGCAATAAGAAACAGATCACACAGCCTGGGCCACGCGCGCATTTAGCTGTCCATTAGGTCATGCCCGTGAGCACTGTCAATCTATCTATCTATCTAACGCAACTTGCAACCTAATATCTCCTTTCAATCCAACAAGAATAAGAGTTACTTACCCAAGGCAAAATCGGCAGTAGTTGATCCCGTCGGCGTTTGATGCCAGTGGCAGGTGCCGGTGCACCAGCAGCAGTGCCGGAAGACGGTCCAGGCTGTGCTGCTGTTTGCTCATTGCCAGATTGGTCACCATTGGAGCCCGGTGGAGGACCACTAGGAGTAGTCGGTTCGTCAACGGTGTTCGACATGATGATGATATCAGATTAGAGACGTGTTCGGTTGTGTTGAAGGAATGAGTGAGGAACGGTGTGCGCTCGAGGACTGTTAGGACAAAGCGACTATTGGTTGCGTCTGTCTGTGTGTCAGTGGTGGTCAGAGGAAGAGAGAGAAAGAGAGAGAGAGAGAGAGAGAGAGAGAGAGAGAGAGAGAGAGATCAGTCCGCGCGCGGTGTGCCGACACGCTATGCCTGGCCAGTAGTGGTCGAGGGTGAAGGGTGATCTTGTGTGGGGTTGAAGTCGCACAATGTGTGCATATGCAAATGGCGGCCAAGTAAGCCACGTGTAGTGTGTGTGTGTGTGTGCCCACAGGTCACACCTCCCAGTGCTGCTGCACTTGAAGAAGAAGAATACACTCGATGGCTGCGAGTCTCGTCCTGGCTCGATGTTGACTTGGCGCAATTCACAGTGGCGAACGATCGGTGTCGGCAGTCTGCTGATGCTGCTGATGGTGCAATGTATACACGGTAATGGTGGAAGTTGTGGTGGTGGTGGCTTTGATTGCGGTGTGTGCAGTTGTACTTGTTGCCAGTGGTGAGTGTGTGCATGTATGTGTATGTGTGTGTGTGCGTGTGCAGAGTTGAAAGGTTGTGTGGCGGTTGTGTGGTGTCGACACGCGGTTGGGGTTACAATGTAAATGGCAAAGGAGCGCACATAAAGTGGCGCGCGTACTTACACTCACTCACTCACATCGACAACCGAATAGTAGTGAAATGCACTCGACTACTACTCATACTACTTTGCGCGCTCGAGCACACTATTACACTCACTTACACACACACACAGACGGCAACACAACTCGGTTTCGTTGTCGTTTGTGACCGTTTGATGGCACAAAATGTGCGCGCTAAATGATCGAATTGAACACTTTTACAGCCGCATCAGTCTGTTAATGTAGATAATGTATCAAGATGTAATGTATAATGAATTGGATAAAGATAGACTAAACTAGGCTTACGGATTTAGTGGTTGACTAAAACAAATTGCCACACATTCGAATTGGTTAGATTAGAACAAATCAAATGCTGACATGACACAAAACTCACATGTTCGATTGCCACGAGGTGATATTGGGCATTGTTAGATGGTGAGTTGTGTGCTGTGTGTGCTGTGCCACTCTGTGCGTATGGTGCCATGCTGTGCTTTGTTGCTTAGTTGGTGAACGGCCCAGTGCCACTTGGCTTGTTGTACTGCGTTCGGTTGGATTACGTTGGTCAATCGTTTCACGCTTACTTTCTCTCTCTCTCTCTCTCTCTCTCTCTCTCTCTCTCTCTCTCTCTCTCTCTCTCTCTCTCTCTCTCTCTCTCTCTCTCTTCTCTCTCTTGGCCACGGCGGTTTCACTACCAAAATGAACTCAATTCCAGCATTTCCTATCGGCCATTTCGAGTTACATTTACTCAACAACACTCAACAGCAATACATCACCACAACTCCGAACATGTGGTCACACTTTTAATCACACGATCGCTTCGCCACCGGCTCGACTTCTCTTGGCTGGCCTAATACTGTCTTGAGGCGCGGTGAATATTTCCATCTTGACAACAACAACATTGGTGGTGCCTTATCGGATGGCATCTTGTCGCATTCTTCTTCCATGTCAGACATATATCACTGTCACTCCACTCAGCCATCAGTCATCAGTCCATCGAGTGGACAAATGTCTCCTTCTTTTCTTTCACTCTCAACAGCAAACCACCCGCCACTCGATGTGCACCAAGTCCAAGTCCAGACCCAAACTTACTACGATCGACAGTCGTCACTGTACCCCGCACACCAAACCCAATCACTTTACATCGACACTCCGCCACACGATCCAAATGAAGATGTTGATGCAATCTATGAGGACCGAGTAGTGGTGAGCACTGTCTCAATCGTGTCACAGATCAACGGCAAACGTGGCGCCCGAATCAAGGCACTCGGCACCAAGTTCGACACACAAATCAAAACGCCCCGGCTCAATCAGAGACAGAAGGAGTTTGTGATTAGAGGAAAGTGTGCCGAAAAGGTGCTTAAAGTCAAAGAAGAGATCACAAATGCGGCTGCACACTTCTCCAAACTCGAAGCGGACAGACAGAATCATATGCACTCGATCATGGGTGGTGGAGGTGAGTAGTTAGATCAGTGGTGATTCAAGTATTGACACTTTGTCCACTTAGATTCAGTCACCTTCAAGGTGCATGTTCCCTATGCGCTGGTGGGCAATATGATTGGCCGAAACGGTGTTTGGGCGAGGGAACTACAGAACACCCATCACGTGTACATTAAAACACCAAAGCAGAACAAGAACAAACACAATGAGCCATTCCTGGTGATGGGCCGACGGGCCAGTGTTGCCACTGTGGTCACTCGAATGTATGAACACTTGTGCACGAAACGCAACATACGGCTTGACAGGATCTTTCCCGGGCCAAACGAAGTGCATTTTGTAGAGTTCGGTCCATCTGGCCAACAAGTAACAACAGGACCTGAGCACGTTTAGGCACATTCTCGGAACCCTATCATTCACACTCGCGTCTTTCGGTTCTCATCATTCCGTTCTTAACTGATGCACCTTGTGATTTTACTTATCCACTTTGTATTCTTAATCAAGTTGCACAATTAATCCAACAATAAACACAATAATTCAATGCAAAAGCATTTATTAGTATATGATTTAGTAGACATTTACAAATCATGTCCAGCAAATGGACAGGCGTAACAAACAAGTAGATGATGATGAGCGCGGTCGCTACCAAACACTTCGATGGTGGCATTTGCCTCTGGATTGTCCGGAATTGGAACCAAACTAATAGAGGCAGGTATCAAATTGAAGGTTCGGCGTTTAAGACGTGTGGACATGAGGTCCGCGTCTGTAACTTCAAGATCGCCAAAAAGTTTTCGTCGTGCTCAAGTTGACTGTTTGTTCTTTAATTGCCGGAATTGTTGGCCATTCTCAAATTGCTCTTCACTACTCGGGTGAAACTGCAGTTCGGTTGTTGCAAGTGAGATCTTGGAGTTGCAGTTCAGTTACGGGAAGAATGTCGCACAGATTGACCAGAATGTCCCCCCACATGTTGGCCAGATCCCCCAGAGGAAGTGTAACCTTGCTGTGTTGAGCCGCTAGATCACAGAAGCACAAATGTATGGGACGGGAAGATTGACGCGCAGGTGGGCCAGAACGCCCCACATCTTCTCCAGATGCCACTGAGTTTGAGAATCTTGCCCACGGGTTGGCGAGAATATCCCATGGGACGGGAAGATTGTCGTGCAAGTGGACCAGAACGTCCCACATCTTCTCCAGTTGCCACTGAGTTTGAGAATCTTGCCCACGGGTTGGCGAGAATATCCCATGGGACGGGAAGATTGACGCGCAGGTGGGCCAGAACGCCCCACAACTTCTCCAGATGCCACTGAGTTTGAGAATCTTGCCCACGGGTTGGCGAGAATTTCCCATGGGACGAGAAGATTGACGCGCAGGTTGGCCAGAACAACCCACATTTTCTCCAGATGCCACTGAGTTTGAGAATCTTGCCCACGGGTTGGCGAGAATATCCCATGGGACGGGAAGATTGTCGTGCAGGTGGACCAGAACGCCCCACAACTTCTCCAGATGCCACTGAGTTTAAGAATCTTGCCCACGGGTTGGCGAGAATATCCCATGGGACGGGAAGATTGTCGTGCAGGTGGACCAGAACGTCCCACATCTTCTCCAGTTGCCACTGAGCTTGTGCTCCACGTCTGTGGATACCAAAACCTATGAATTAAAGACAAAAAGGCATTAGTTTTCAATCATTGAACAACTCAATTTAGATTTACCTTTATTTGGGTTTGATATCCAGCAGCAATTTGCATGGAGGCAGAAGTGTCTCTAGGTCGTCATGGTATCCGCGTCTGGAATTACATCTTCAGGTTTTTCTTTTGCCCAAGATTGTTCACTTCTGGATCTTTACCTGTCTTTAATGTCTGTGGGTAAGAGCAGATGAG
>JAKIJQ010000323.1:92500-102500 GCA_023373905.1 Rhizoglyphus robini
GAGCACTTCATGGAATGGACTGCTCAGTCTGTATCCGAGGCCGTACAGTACGGAATCGTCCTCCACTACTGAGAAGACTACTGAGCCATCATCGTCAACAGTCGCTGCTGCTGCTGCTGCACCATCACCACCACCAAAAGAGAAGAAAGCTCGCGTTCGGTCCGGTGGCAAGCACCGAAACGGCACTCGAAACCGTGCACGGACAGAGACCGTTGACCACTCCCACTCAACACAACAGGCGAAGTACGATCCATTCCAGTCGAAAAGTCACCAGTTGGACCAAGAGTCGTCCGGCTCGTTCTTCTGTGGCAAACTGCTCGAGGACTATGTTCACTTTGTGGTGGAGCCCGAGGAGAAGGGCACCAATCTGCTACAGCTCGAGCCACTTAAGTCCATCTGCCAACTCGACAAGGTAGTTCTACGGATGGAGGACGACTTGCCCGAGTACGACAACCGAGTGAAGGCCAATGTCTCGAACACGAACACGAACACAACTTCAACAAACAACAACGCCACCACTTCCACGTCCAACTTTAAACACTTTTGTGAAGTGAAGAACCTCGATCAGTGCTGTCCCAGTTGGAGTTTGCCCAACTTTGTGCTAGTGCACGCCAACAAGACCGACTGTGACTCACTCGAAGAGGCAGACATTGACGCATTTGTGGAACTACTTCGATCGTGTTCGGCCTTTTTCGCGGACAACTATCTCAACGAGGACTGTGCGTCCGAGCGGGGCCAGTGTCCAAATGTGCCCGAGCACTGCTACTCGCACAACAATCTCGTCTTCAATGTGTTCAACTATCTGGTGGACTATCGATTCATGGGCATGCACGATCAGATCATCAACCGTAACGATAGTATTGTGTTACTGATCGAGTCGGTCAATCAGAGCGATCCGATCACACGGCCATTCCTCACCTCTAGCAGTATTTTCCTTCCAATGGCCAAAAGTAGCAAACTAATGGACTACTATCGGGCAGTGAGTCACTCTCGCCTCTTCTTCAACCTCTCGTCCACCACCGCCACCACAGATCTCGCTTATGGTGCGGTTCGAGTGGTGGCCGCCGATCTCGGTCTGAAGCACGCCCTCTTCAGTGAGTCACTGATCTCCGACCTGGTGTTGATCATCATTGCCTCCTTAATCATCTTTGGCTCACTGCTTCTGTACACTCGGTCGATTCTACTTACCGCCACTGCAATGGCGACCAACATGGCCTCACTTGCCAGTGCCTACTTCATCTACACCACAATGTTGGACATTAAGTTCTTTCCGTTTCTCAATTTGCTGTCCGTGATCATTCTTATCGGTAAGTTTGATGATTGTGTTGCACTAGTTTGACTAACCATTTCACAAACAAATAGGAATTGGCTCAGACAATGCATTGATCTACTGTAAGGCCTGGTGCTGTGTAGTGTCGTCTACATCGCACATTGCCGCTTACAAGTCATCCAATTCGAGCCATCGTAGGCACTCTTTCGCCCTCTCGCACTCTCACCCTTTTTTTCCTCTCACACTCATACTCTTCTTCCTGTTTAGTATCTTTGCAGGCACTTCGATCATCACCAACTTTGTGATCCCCATCATCACCTTCCCATAGGCAATTCTCCTGTCCGAACAGTTGAGCGCATGTTGGCCATCCTAGTGGCCACTATTTTGTCACTCGAACTCGAACTCGAACAACAACAACAAACTGTACAATTGAATCGAATCGTGCCTCAGCACTGGTCTCTCTCAGTTGGTGTTCAACTATCGTCACGCCATTTCGGTCTGCTTCACCGCCATGGCACTTGGTTCGGGTTTCCTGGTCTTCTTTCGGCCGGGCCTTCAACTGCCCACCAGTCAGGAGTTTCAAGTGTTCAGTTCGCGTCATCTGTTTGAGCGATATGATCTCAAGTATAAGAATGAGTTTTGGTACTCGAGATTTGGTGGTCGGGCACCGCCAGTGGACCCCAGTGCCTCACCCTCGGCAGTTGCCTTCACCAATCAAATGTCGAGCGTTGTGTTCCCGATTCGAGTCGTGTTTGGCATTCTGCCCGTGGACTATGGCGACTATCTCAATCCGTTCAACCGAGGCGCGCTCGTGTTTGATCCGGCCTTTAACATTTCTAGTCCCGAGTAACAGATTTGGATGCTGGAATTCTGTTGAGACTTGCGCACACAGCCATTCTACAGGCCATGTTTCGGTCCAAAGTTGACCAACTGTTTCATGGAAACATTCCGAGATTTGATGAAGGACCGTCGGTGCACTGACCAAATTGGCAACCAGACAGTGGATCGCTTACCGTGCTGTGAACAGACCAAATTCCGGTAAGATCCAGCGGTGTTCAGTCACTGTCTGGTGCAAGTGGTGGAGCTGCTGCACCGAACGTCCCAATATATGTTCTCAATGAATCGTGCTGGCCCTCGGTTCAACTCGAGTGAGGTTGGCCTTTGCCACATCGTACGGAGACTTTCACAAGCTGAGGCATACACTCGAAGGTTGGGTTAGTGAACAGTTAAAGACTGCACCGGTTGGACTGCGATCTGGCTGGTTCGTCACTTACAATACCGAATTCTATGCACTGCAGCAGTCACTCTCCTCGGACGTGGTACGATCACTGCTCAATGAGCAGTGCTCATTGCAGTGGCATTTGCCTTCTGCACCCTCATTTGCACCACATGGAACATTCGACTGTCCATTCTATCCACTGTCTCGATTGCCTTTCTCATCTTCACCACAATTGGTGCACTGATTTTGCTCGACTGGCGACTGAATGTGATCGAGAGTATCACAATTTCGCTTACGATTGGACTGGCAATTGATGCCACACTGCACTACACGATCGCGTACAAGTTGCTGGCAAGGAGGTTAGTAGTGTTTTGTTTGACTATCAATCTAATCTAAAAGTTAATCATGATCATAATTCAATTTTTCTTTTACAGGGAAATCGACTGCTGGACATTCAGATGACACTTGCCCGAATTGGTATTCCGGTTGCAATGGGTGCCATCACAACCTTCCTCGCTGGTTCGATTATGTTGTTCTCGCACATTATGGCTTACATTCAGATTGGCACCTTTCTTATGTTGCTCCTTGCTTATGTGATCAGTTAGTTGTACTCGACTCTGTTTCATTTAGTAATGTCTCTCTCTCTCTCTCTCTCTCTCTCTCTCTCTCTCTCTCTCTCTCTCTCCCTCTCTCTCACCTTGCCCTCTCGCCCTCTCGTGTAGAGTCGATGTTGCGCATCTGAACACTGTCCCACTGTCTCACTGTGTGGCACGACCCAAAACCCAACTCGGCAGTGTAGTGCGCCTTCGGTCTGGTACTGCCTACCGCACTGTGTCGTCATACACGGTTAGGTCTCGGAACGTACCGAGTCGGTCTCCCACACACCGGCACACAACCACCCTTTGCTCGGTGTGAGTGTTGCTTGGTGCCTCGGGTTGCATCATACAGCTCTCTCTCTCTCTCTCTCTCCCTCTCCCCCCTCTCTCTCTCTCTCTCTCTCTCTCTCTCTCTCTCTCTCTCTCAAGATGTTCTGGTTCTAATCTCACTTTCACTTTGTCCCCAGAGTCTTCTTGGCATATTCGGCGCCCACCACGAAAAGTCCACCTTCTTGGCCAACTGGTTCACTCGAGTGCGCACCTACTACGTCTGACGGACATCTGTCGTAGACCGACTGCATCTATCACCTCTCGGTTGTGACAGCTTGTGCTCGGGACTGGCCATAGCAATCTATCTATTCTGTGTCGTTTGTTGCCTGTGTTGCGTTTGTTAAATGTACCTGGCAGATAAGAGTGAGCGTATAAGCAAGCCGAACATGTTTGCGTGAATCATAAGACGAGCTTAATCAACTGGCACACAAACCAGCCACGCACGCACATGCAAGACCGTGATCAAAATGCCCAATGCTGGCCACGACGGGAAAAATTGGTCACATGTGGAATAATTCAATCGACGTTCTTCAAGTGAGTGGAAAGGAGCACTGCTAAATTGCTGACAGCACCCGGAAGTCAAAGTTGAAAGACAGTGACAAAAATGCCCAATGATGGCACCATGGGCATCTAATACACTCATGGAATTATTGCATAGACTATTTATAATTATATTTATAATTACATAATCTCTGGAAATTATATCGATCAATTAATAACTCGTCTGACAATTTTATGATTAATAATCGCGTTATTCATTAAATTGTTATCATATTTCTACAAATTATGCAGTTCATTATTGCTTAGTTTGAATCTGAGTCACAAGGCGGCGCCACCGTCTATGGAGCAATTACATTGAATATTGGCCGAGTGGCCGATCTACTGAGCAATACTGATTTGTTTCTGTTTCGTGTGTTCGTATTGTGGCATTGCAATGATATTTGGGCTAGATGTTCATAGAACTACCTTGTCCGAAAGGCAGACTTATTTGCTCTGCATACTACCACAATCAGGTAGTTGGTGCCAATGGATTGAATTGGTTTTCACTGACTTGGTGCAGTGCTGCAGTGGAAAGCCGATCGACCTAGACCGAATGGTCGGCTTGTATACGTCCTGCTTAGTGCAACAATCAGCTAATTGGTGGCGATGAATTAAAATGATAGTCACTGATTTAGTGCTGTGCAGCCGTGGCAAGTAGATCTACCAAGACCAAATGGCAAGCTTTTTGCTCTGCATACTACCACAATCAGGTAGTTGGTGCCAATGGATTGAATTGGTTTTCACTGACTTGGTGCAGCCTTGCCATTGCCAGTAGACGTACCTAGGCCGAATGGCATGCTTGCTTATCCGTTCTTAGTGACACAATGAGAGAATAGTTTGAGTGTGCAACATTGCAAGTGGAGCTAAATTGAGGTGGCTCGCCAGTGTGGCTCAATTACACTCCTCGAGACAGTAGTCTACCATTTTATCGAATTCGGCCAATCATCATCCAGACTAGTATTGTGAGAGTGATCAGTGCTCTGTTCAGCAGTGATGTGTTTTCTGTCTGTTGGACTAATCGATTTAATTTCTATTAAACTGTTGTCAATTAGAGAATCGCCTAGCAGGAAATCACCTTTGTCTATGTCCGGCTTACTTATACGCTCACTCATATCAAACTTATACATTGAACAATGGCAGCACAGACGACTAACAGCACCGAATAGATCGCTTGCAATTGCCAGTTGCGAGCAAAATAAGTCACAACCAAGAGAGGCGATCGGTGCATTCCGCGTGTGTACTGCACACTAACGTTCACGAAGCACGAAGAGAAATAAATGAAAGTTCACTCGCCGAGCGATCGAGAGAAGAGCAGTGCACCACACACAGCAGTCGACTCCTTGCCTTCTCTTCTCTCGCACAGTGAGAGTCTCACTCATAGTCACACATGACCGTCGCTAGCTTGGTGTTGTGCTGTGTGTGTGAGTTTTGTACACAGAGCTAAAAAACCTGGCCATAATATTGGACAGAGCCTTCTTATGTCCATTATAATGGACAAAGTGTGCTTTCAGGAAAAGTGGAGACCTGGTCAGGTTTTACTCTGCCTGAAAGTGTCTTATGTAATCTACTTGTTCCTTAAAGTATTCTCAATGCTGAACACGATGGTGTAATCCATTTTACTCAGTCATGTACGGTTCCAAAGATATGAATTAATTTAGCACCTAAAGTAAGTTTGTGTGCGTGCTGCGTTCTTGCAAGTGATAACTGCTCGTCCTTGTCTGGTTGTACTCTGCCTAAAAGTATCCTATGTAATCTACTTGTTCCTTAAAGTATTCTCAATGCTGAACATGATGGTGTAATCCATTTTACTCAGTCATGTACGGTTCCAAAGATATGAATTAATTTAGCACCTAAAGTAAGTTTGTGTGCGTGCTGCGTTCTTGCAAGTGATAACTGCTCGTCCTTGTCTGGTTGTACTCTGCCTAAAAGTATCCTATGTAATCTACTTGTTCCTTAATGTATTCTCAATGCTGTAGATGTACCTAGACAATATTGGATGTTTGCTTGCCTTGCATAGTGCCACAACAAGCAGCTGGTGCTAATGGATTGAAATGGTAATCACTGAGTTGGTGCAGTGCTGCTGTGGCCAGTAGATCGACCTAGACCGAATGGTCGGCTTATATATGTCCTGCTTATTGCCACAATCAGCTAATTGGTGGCAATGCATTGAAATGGTTATCACTGACTTGACATAGTGATGCCGTGGCCAGTAGATCGACCTAGATCGAATGGTCGGCTTATATATGTCCTGCTTGGTGCCACAATCACTCAGATGGTGCTAATAGATTGAAATGGTTGTCAATGACTTGGTGCAGTGTTGCCGTTGTCAGTAGATCGACCTAGACCGAATGGTCGGATTATATATTTCCTGCTTAATGCCACAATCACTCAGTTGGAAGCAATGAATCGAAATGGTAGTCACTGACTTGGTTCAGTGTTGCCGTGGCCAGTAAATGTACCTTGGACGAATTGCAGGCTTGTATTATCCGTGCTTATCCATATTTTACTAACAGCACCGAATAGGCCGATTGCAATTGCCACTTGTGTTGGAGGCGATCGGTGCATTTGGCGTGTGTAATGCACACTAACGATCACGAGACACGAAGTGAAATAAATGAAAGTGCACTCGCCGAGCGATCGACAGAAGAGCAGTGCACCGAACACAGCAGTCGACTCGCTGCCTTCTCTTCTCTCGCACAGTGAGAGTCTCACACATATGCACACTCGACAGTCGCTGGCTTGGTGTTGTGTGCTGTGTGTGTTTGTGTGTGTGTGCTTAATTCGAATGATTCGTATTGAAGTGTTCGCCGGCCAATATCTCACTTTGTCTATCATGGGTTAGGGCTATCGAGCTGCCTGCCGACCTATTGACATGCAGGTAAAAGCACATAGGGTCACCTGTTTTGTGCAGTCCCTGCGCCACTCATTTTGTCACCGAACATTCGATTGGTCACTGGTGTATTAGATATTGCATTTGGCTACTAATAAGTAACATAATTAGTAAGATCGGTTATTTCATGTTTTAGAGCATGTCTTGATTTGCGTTAGTGTCCAACAGTTATAAGCTCGGTTACAGCAACGAGCAGCTCAGGCCGCCAATCACCAAGACCCACCATGAGTTCTTCCGCCTCAGACTATGAACCATTACCAGGACAAAGCCCAATACTAAATGACCAAATGAACACCACATCTGCAGCACGTTTGCCCTACTCATCATTACAAAATCTTTATCGCAAGCTCAATCCAACAAACAACACAACCACAAGTGCACTGGTGAATTCAGTTTCAAGTCAGGTGTTCCAAGGCATTGCTACAATGCCGTGCATGCCTGCAGGAATGTCCAACAGCCAGTTAGTCCAGTCAACCTCCTCATTATCGTCCACCCTGTCGAACAACAATCCCAACAATCCACAGTCCTGGGGTGCACGTCAGGCAGTGTCCCAGTAGCCAATCATAATGCAGTCAGTCAAGTCACAGAAAGTACAGAAACCAATCCTGCAGACAGCACTGGCGCCCATTCTGCCACCTATCAATCCATCACCGACTGCTTCCACGAACGGTACCATGAACGAGGGAACCTTTGTGCGTGATCATCAACCAACCGGCTATGCGACAGTGCCACCAGTTCCTCTACATTCGAACACATCCTACTTGTCATCGAACCACACGAATAGATCATCATCGAACTGTTCAACTCCAGTTCCACAGAACGCTCCACCACCGCCACCTCCACTGCCACCCTTCTGTTCCACCACTGCATCATCACATGCATCCTCCACTACGTCTTCACTGAAATCGAGCAAATTGAATCCACCACCCTACGGCAGTGTCTATCACAATCTAAATGCAACCGAAAACGGTGCTACTCCAAGTGGCAACTCGTCCACCCAGTCGGACGCCTCTTCCAACCACGCCAATCCACCACCGCCTAATTCTTACGCAATTCAGTCCACCTCTCGAGTGAGTGCCGCAAGTGGCCAATTACCAGAAGTTGGGTCAAGCAGCTCAATCGAATACAAATCCACCTCCACCACCGCCACCACCACCCAACGGCTTGTCACTGTCGATGTCTCAACTGGACTCCATTGCTCAGATTATATCGAACTTTACCGCTGCTGCTAATGGCAATTCTGCAGCACCACCTGCACCACCACCGTCAGCTTATGGTGGCTCGAATGTTTCCTCCTCAGTACGGACAAGTACCAACAGTGCACACTCACCACCGACGGTTCAGGTGCCCACCACCGATCCACCGAGTTATGCGACATCGATGGCTGCGTTAGCTGCTCAACGTGTGGCAGCGGCTACGGCAGTTGGGAGTAATGGCACAACTAGTGTCTTTGCAGCAGCACAGCAATTGAACATAGCCGGCAGCTTGGCCACTGCCTCCACCTCATCGACTTCGTCAAATTCGGGATTCTCACAGTCGACTGTTCTACAGGCCAAAAGCATTCCAGCATCAATTGCAAATCGACCCTTTCCACTACCGCCAACACAACTCGCAGTTCAACAACAGCAACAACAGCAAAAAATCAAACTGTGATTTGGTCAATCTGGTGGAGTCAATCCGAACCTCGGACATCTCACAAGTACAGCAGTGCAGTCGGGCGTTACCAATTCGGGACATTGAGGTTCACAAGTACGAGGAGCACTGCCGACAATCACAGACTCGACTGTACCACCACTGCCACCAAAACAGAGCACAAACGGAAATGGACATTGACCATTGGATAGTCAAACGGTCCTACACCACCACCACTGCCACCACAGCCTTCGCATCTTCAGGCGCAGTTTCAACAACATCAACAGCAACTTGCTCAATCGAAAGCAGAATCATCATCGAATCTCCTACAATCATCAAACATTATTCTCGAGTATGACGACGAAGAAGATCAAAGTTATAATACCGAGAATCAGGAAGACGAAGAAGAGGAGGAAGAAGTCGAAGAGCCCGACTGTAGTCAGGACGTTGTCGAAAAGGACGAGCCAACGGCCAAACCCGCAAACGAACCCACCAGTCACCAATCCCAAATCTGCGTTCCCTCTCCAAAGCAAAAGACAAAGAACGCCGAGTGAAGACCTTCTCTGCTACAGCATACAAATTCTATATGGAACAGCACATTGAGAATCTTCTCAAGACGCAGCTTCAACGTGAATCACGTCGACTAAAGCTCTAACTTGAAACGTCCAAGACGGCACTCTCCGAGACAGATCAGGAAGAAGTTCGTAAGCTGCTCTTCAAAAAAGAGTCAAATCACATTCGACTGAAGCGTGCGAAAATGGATCGATCCATGTTTAAGAAGATACGAACAATTGAAGTTGGAGCATTTGGGGAGGTGGCTTTGGTGAAGAAGACTGATGCAAACATGTTGTACGCAATGAAGACTTAACGTAAGGCAGATGTGCTGAAGCGGAATCAGGTTGCCCATGTCAAGGCTGAACGAGACATTCTGGCCGAGGCATACAACGAATGGGTCGTGCGATTGAACTTTTCCTTTCAGGACGATCAACATCACTACTTTGTGATGGACTACATTCCTGGTGGTGATCTCATGTCACTGCTGATTAAGCTCAATCTGTTGGATGAGAATTTGGCGAGGTATGTTTAGAGAGAATTTCGGGAATCTTATGCTAATCGGACAATCTGTTGTTCATAGATTCTACATAGCCGAACTGGTGCTCGCAGTGGAGAGTGTCCACAAGATGGGCTTCATCCATCGAGACATTAAGCCCGACAATGTGCTGATTGACAAGGACGGACACATTAAGTTGACCGACTTTGGCCTGTGCACGGGCTTTTGCTGAACACACAATTCCAAGTACTATCATTATGAACGGGCGAATTCGATGGACTTTGAGTCTGCCTGGAATAATAACAATAACAACAATGCCAATGGCAATGTAGGTCTCAATGATTGTAATTGTCCTCATGCAGTGATGAATGGCGCACAAAATGGTTCAACAACTAAGACTGCCTCAGGAATGGCGCCAGACATTATTCAGGCTATTGTGTCGTCGAAGCCGCTTGAGAGACGGAAACAACGT
>JAKIJQ010000323.1:105000-124600 GCA_023373905.1 Rhizoglyphus robini
TCATATATAACGTTACAATCTCTTACTCTCTTTCAATCTCAACATTTAATCAAATGTAAATTATATATGTCTCTCTACCTATCTATCAGTGTATTTATATTTTTAGAGTAATAAAACTATAATTAGTAACGTTATTATTGTGTGTGTCTGCTGTTTGGTTGGTTGACTATTGGACAATGATGACGCAATTGAGTTTGGTTAGTGTTTGCATACGATGATGATGATGATAATGATCCGTTTTATCGGACTATTTTTACCTTCTCTTAAAAGGATGTTTTGGCTTTTTATTGAGTTTGTTGTGTTGTGAGCTTTGCTTGTGCGAACATCAACTAATGTTGTGCAATTCAGCAATAAGGTAACACAAATTTTTATTGGTTCAACAAAAGGCTCTACATGATTAGCGCTGCAGATTTGGAAAGTGAAAGCCTAAGAATCAGGAACAACCGCGTACAGAAGCACGAGTCACTACGTACTATATTTGAACGAACCTATTTAACATACAATTCAAAGAACCAGCAAACACGAAGAGCTCACGTCACGCGTTAACTCGTTTCATGCTGAACCAGGAATACATATAACAAAATTTGAGTTTTTGAAATTGAGGCCCGCCAAATCAAATTCAACATTAATTTCAATTTTAAGAATTCTTGGTTCCAGATGAATCTAGTCTTGGTGTGTGAGTTTTTAGTGAATGCATTCTTCTTTGACCTGTAAGTGTCAATTAGTTTCGCAAACGTATGATTCAACATTCTGAACGCAATGGATTCTGATTCTGAAGATTTCCTCAACCATATCGCAGGATTCGGTCGTTTGTATCGATTATTGATATTTAAAATAACCAAAATAAAGAATACAAGTTTTGCAAATTTTAAAATAGCGATTCGGAATTTGAATGAATAACGGAAGCACTAATGCGGAATTGAAATCGTGACTTCCGTCATCCCCCAGAAAACGTCATCTTAGTTTCAGGTTTGTCAGTCTTGCGCAAACTTATTGCAAAAAAACTTTAAGAATACAACAATTTTTAAGTAATTTCCATTTGTAATATGATAAAGCAAAGTAACTTACTTCAAAATTTAGTTTGTCATCCATTTAGTTAACCACGAACATACAGAGAAGAGAACTAATCGCTCGGTGATCAAATCGCACAACTGACTAAGTGATTTGTTATTCTAGAGAGAGAGAGAGAGAGAGAGAGAGAGAGAGAGAGAGAGAGAGAGAGAGAGAGAGAGAGAGAGAGAGAGAGAGAGAGAGATGCAAAAATATTGATGATGACAAACAAGTTAATATTGTGAAATAGCAAAACAAATCAGACTATTAACATTTTAGCATTATTCATTAGTCAAATTTATGACATTCTTTAAAGGTTGATCATCATCATTAATGATCAGAATGGAATGTGTTTTGAAACAAAACTGTAATCATTAATTGATTTAGTTAAGTTATAATGTAATTTGTAGTTTGTACATGCCAATGTGCTGATTGTTTAGTCTGCTTTCCCACAGACACAAACACGCAATAGTCATGATGGAAGTATGTGAGATAAAGTGATTATGTTAAATGTTGATGTCTCAAATGTATCAAATGTGGTTCCATTTTAAAAAATAGCAACTTTAATCTACTTCCCCACCCAATAAATTCCCATATGAATTTAAACAATCGAAGTACCGAATATACAAAATGTTAATATTTAAGTGTGTGCTGTTTGATTTGTTATATATTGGGTCATTGATGCTGCATTCCCAGTTCTAATGAGAGCATCACTAATATGTGTGTGTGTGTGTGCACATGATAATGATGCTAATGATGCACACATTCTCGGATGATCGTTGCTTTATCATTTGTGACAGGATGTTTTGTCTATTTATTATAAGTTGTTTAGTGTTTTAAGCTTTATTTGGTAATGTTTAGATTGGCCAATAAATAGCCAAAACGAAACGAAACAGAAACGCAATAAGAGTGACTGAGTTATCTGACAGACTTTATTCAGTCGATCGTACAACACAAACCTGTATGTATGTCTCTAACAAAAAAAATATATTCGAATTGTAACACATTTTTTGACAGTTTTTGAAGATATCAAGTTCACTAAAGTGTCGAACGGATCAACATCATAGAGACTAAAAGTGCACAAGGCATCATGCAAGAATACGAGAAGCCCCAAACTCCTCCACGACCACCGAGGCCATCCACTCCAAAGCCATCGCGTCCCAAGACGGCCAACTCCATCTGATTGAACAATCTCATGAGAGCGAGAGAACGTAAACCGAGGATGGCGACGAAAAGTTGAACTTGAAATTTATGGTACTTATTTCATAACATTACAAAAATGTAATAAAAATTTAATATAATTCACAATGAAATAAAATTTATTCGGGGTTAGCTCTGTGTCTTTGTTGCAAATGTTCAATGTATGAGTATGCAATTCACTTGAGACAGTCGGCAGCACAGTGGCCGGTGATCTTGCAGTGGCCGATCTGTTCAACTTATTGCCTCGACTAGTGCCTCACTGAACTAACCCGAATCATTTGACTGGATTGGTTGCATTTACTTTAAGCAGTCGGCAATGAGGTGGCCGGTAGACTATCCCTCTCGGTCTGCCACTTGGTCGTGTCTACATTTGAGTTCCACTAGAGTGTCGCTATCCGAAGCCGCCAAGAGAAGAGACATATGGCATGACGAGACAAGACATGTGGTTGCAGGTTTATGGTCGTTTGTGAGAGATGACACTGGTCATCTGTAGCTCAGCTTCCAGTAGTGAGAAATGACGCCGCCCAGGGAACCATTTTGCCTAATTGAATGCAGCCTTCAAGGGTCAAAAACAAAAAATCCTGGAAGTCGGTTCGAAGGAGTCATTATAAGGAGGTCCTTAATGTATAAATTCAAGGATGCATTTCAAAGAAGGGCCCTAGAAGGATCGTTTACAAGGTACCTTTTCCTGGCCAGTACCTCCATTCAACATCAAGGTTCAAATAAAAATAATAATCACTTTAATAATAACTCAAATTTATTACAAATAAATATCAAAGTAAAGATACAAATAGAAAAGAAAATTTTTCAAAGGTCGACTTGCAGTGCCAGTGAGAGGCAGAGTGAGTTATTGGCCGGTGCACATTTGAACACAAGTAGATTTGAGCGTACACAAACAAAACACAACACCAAACAAATTGCCTTCGATTGCCGAGTGCGAAAGTGAGTGTGAGTGAGAGAGGAAAGCGACCAGACGAGTGCTGTGTGCGTTCGACAGTCACTCACAGTCGATCACTCGAGTGAGCCGATCAGTGTGTGCACATTTATTTCGCTGTTCGTTCGAGTAATGTGTGTGTGCTGTGTTGTGCGCGCGGTTGGCCAATTCCTTCTACATTGCACTGGCACTGCAAAACATACAAAACGATCGTTTTGGAGATTTTCCAAGCAGACCGAATTTGACATTTAATTGGCCATTACGTACACAGATCAACATAGACAAAATTAATGCACAATTATAATTAATTGATTTCTTGCAGATTGGGTCCTATGGCACTAATGGCAAACTCGACAAAGACAAGAGCGGTATGACTTTCAAGCCGATATCTAGTGTCTGTTGCAATCAATAAAACCAAACCAACGACTAACAGCTCAAAAACATACCTAACAGTAAAACTAGCAAATTATTATCATTAAAACAAACCAAACTACACACATAAAGTTTTAGATAATTATAAATGGAGTGCTAACTAGTAAGTATGGAATGAATATAAGTGAAATGCTCATAAATATTAGAGACGGACGTCCATGTCATAATGTTACACACGATATATGTTGAACACTAGTCACTCTCATTAAGTCGTTTCATTATATCAATAGTAATTTTATTGTTAATATGAGTAACTTGTACAAATGGTGTGTTGCATGAATTAGTTTTGTGTGTTATGTTGTTGTGCTTCTGCGGGAGTCTCCTCCAGCATGGCCATCCAGTTTGACACCTCTTCCTCGAGCCAGTCGCCTCTACTTCCTGCCCGACAGTCTACCAGAATGGATTCGCATGTTCGTTTAAGTACAACCGACTGGATATAGGCCTGCAGCTTTGCGTCCACGTCTAATTGCTTTATGTAGCGCTTGAAGTGACGAGTTACGAGGCCGTCCCAGGTCATGACCACCGGAATCGTAGTTACAGTTGTTCCAGGATGGATGCACTTGAGCTCGTTCGCTAGCAGTTCATACTTGCGCGATTTGTTTAACTCAGTGGATGGTAAAATGTCCTTGTTCGTGATGCCCACTTCGATCAGCGTGATCTCCTTGGTCCTCAAGTCGTGAATCAGAAGGTCAGGCTTGTTGTGCTCGATTCGTAAATCTGTCAAAATCGGCACGTCGGACTTGATCTTGACCCGCTCATTTGAGACTACATTTTCGACTTTGTAGTTCTTGAGTTTTTTATTTCTGTTGAGACCATATCGCTTGGTAAACTGAAAGTGGAGACATCTGACGACCTCATCGTGACGTTTTTTGTAATCAAAGTTTACCATCCGCCCACAGTGAGTCGCGAGATGGTCAACACTTTTAGATCCCTTGCCACAGTGGGGACACCTAGACATTATATCAATAATTTAGAATAATTTAATCAAAATTTGCTTAAACATTATTATATTCATGAAGTTAGCAATTATGAGTCTAAATTTAACTTAATTTTGATTGAAAAATTGGTGTAATATCGTTTCAGGCCTTTTTATGCTAAGATAGTTTGAATACGAAACACAAGCTGGCGACACCGTTTCGGGTGTGTTATATTTATTCCGTCAATCATCACACAACTACTATCATTGATCGATCGCGATACCGTTACCCGTTCCTATTAAAATTGTAGGTAGTCTCACTGTATACTCTCATCTCTATCCTCTCTAACTTACGGTTACTATTCTCTCTCTCTCTCTCTCTCTCTCTCTCTCTCTCTCTCTCTCTCTCTCTCTCTCTCTCTTGTATGCCCGACTCCACACACAGGCCCAACTCCACTCAACTGTGTGTGCTGTGTGTGCAATAACAAAAAGCAAAATGTATTGCGTCACATCAAATGGAAAATTCGATTATGACCCGATCAGTGATTTACTGCATCACCTCTGTTTCATCGCACGTGCAACGTTATATGTAAGCTCAATTGTGTTCACTGTGCCTATGGTCGGTGAACGGTGCAGAGGTCTTTCCGCCTGTCAATGGGGCAGCCTCGGTTAGGCAGCATCGTGTCGGGTGATGTTCCACAGAGGGTGACCATCACGGGACAAAACTCGTGGCACACAAAACGCATTATAGAAGTCGCATACAACAATTGAGCACAGTCAGATACACACAAAATTGCTGTTCCTTGTATAATGCTACCTACATCTTGATCTAGTTGAGAAATAAAATTAAAAAGCTAGCTATCTATCGTACGTAACTACTACAACACATCTGCATCTACCCTCAAAATTCCCTCGACCCTGTCTTCCTCTACAATTGAAAGTGTTGTCATATTTCAGTCAAACTTCATTTAGGGGCTAGAGAAAATGATCAATGTGGCAGACGGAAATATGAAAAACACTTCAAAGACGTGAAATAAAAATAATAAAAACAATTTGAGTTAACTTCCAAAAAGGCAGTCGAGGTGATGGCTCTCGGTGTGATGTGATGAACAGTCACAAAGATGCAAAATTGTCACTGTCAAAAGTAGTAGAAGTAGGCAAAAACATTGGACAAACAAGGAGAGAGTGCACAAAAAGTTACTGTTGGTCATTGACACCGCTGGAGAAACATCTCGAATGTGTAGGTTCCCATCCTGCTCGTCTCAACAGATCCTCAGCTGCTAGAAAAGCTCAGTCAAAAGTCAGATGATCAGATGCATAGGTCGTCGGCGAGTTGGTCACTGCAGTTGCAATACTGCAAACATCACAGTATCCGAATATCCCCCTACCATAGGCACATTTTTTCGAAGTACTTTGATTGGTTTTTTTATATTTTTTATCGATGTAGATGTGATCACTGATGATAAATATGAAAAAATTAACTAATGATCTCAAAGCGTTTTTGATTTAGAGGCTAAAATGTGAGTGTGTTATTATAATTTTACTTGAACATTTGGCGAATGCTTTTGGTTTGGCTAAAAATAATGTGCGTTCGTTGTGAGCTGTGCGACTGATGGACTCGAGTTCGAACGACACTGACTGGCTCACACACACACTCACTTTCTCATCAATAGCTGCTGCTAAATTAATTCATATTTCTAGAACCGTACATAATTGAGAAAAATAAATCACACCGCTGTGTTCAGAATTGAAAATATTTTCAGGAACTTTTAAAAAATTAGATTGGTCATGAGATCTACTAATTAAAATTTGCTGCAGAACATTAAAAAGGCAATTTTGTGTGCTTTACTCTCATGGGCACACTCACTTTCTCATCAATAGCTGCTGCTAAATTAATTCATATTTCTAGAACCGTACATAATTGAGAAAAATAAATTATGTCATCGTGTTAAGTATTGAAAGTACTTAAAGTTACGTCTTGAAATTTAAAGTGGCCAAGCGATCTACTAATTCTATTAATTTAATTTTTCTTCATAACCATTAATGTAATTAGTCGTTTGCCAAAAGCATTCATTGCATGGCGAACTCAAATGAACAATTTAACATATTTTTAATTTGTTTATGGTTTGACTGGTTGTACTTTTATGATTGGAATCAAACATTTCAGGACAAAATGTGCAGTTGATCGTTTTAGTATTTTAGTAATTTAGTATTTTAGTATTTTAGTATTTTAGTATTTTAGTATTTTAGTATTTTAGTATTTTAGTATTTTAGCATTTTAATATTTTAGTATTTTAATATTTTAGTATTTTAATATTTTAGTATTTTAATATTTTAGTATTTTAATAGTTTTGTGTTTTTTCAAACTTGTTAACCATTTACTAATAACCAATTCAAAATTTTCTATTGTTCCATTAAAATAAAAAAATAAAAAGTACTTCAACATAAAAACATCAACATCAAAAATAATTGATGCTAAGAAGGAATTATTGTTTTCTCCTTGAGATGATGATAATGTCTGTCATTTGCCAATGCTTTCTTATATATGTGAACTGATTTGTGTCCCATTTGGATAACAAATTCGCTACTTAGCAATTTTTTGGCTTTTTTACTAGGAGCGCGCGTCAATGCTGTCGAATCGGCCAGTTCGATTGAGTCAATCAATCAGATGCATAGGTCGCCCACGAGTTTGGCACAATACTCTCAGTATCAGAGCAACCCTACCCGCGGTTCATTTTTCGAAAATTTTCGATCGGTTTTGTAAATTTTTTTTATCGATGCATTTGTGACCACTGATGATAAATGAAAAACAAATTTTAAATTATCTCAAAGCGTATTAGATTTATGGACTTAAATATGCTATTACCAACTGGATTTAGTTTTGTACAGTTTTGGTGTTGTTGTTTTTTTTGTTTAAGCAAAAGATGGAATGCGATCGTAGTCACTGGGTGGATGCACTGCTTTTGAGCGCTCACTCATTCATTCGGTTAAACCATGCATTTAGTCATGTAGATGTATGTGTTTGTGCATTTCTCTCTCTCTCTCTCTCTCTCTCTCTCTCTCTCTCTCTCTCTTTCGTGTGTGTCTCGATCGAGTCGAACTACTCTCTCCACTCAGTGTGTTTGTGTGAGTGAGTGTTGCCTGTGCAGATTGAGTCGTTGCCGTCGTCGAGTGTGTTGTCGTTCTTCTGTCATTCGTGGCTCGCATAGTTTACCCTTCACACACGCAAAAGGTCAAACTTTGGGTGCGGTTTTGTATCAGCTACGTGTGTTTGCGTGTATCATCCAACAACTCAGTAGTTCAAACCATCATGGAAGCCAACGACGAAACCCCTGAAGTCGAACAACAATTACCTGAACCAAGTCCAGTGGAGGCCTGTGAAGGTCTCGACGCGGCTACTGAAAGACTTTATCTCTTTTATCACTTCATGGAGGCGTACTACAAAGTCGTCGAGTTGGCTAATACATTGACAGGTCTAGCCGAGAGTGATGCGCTTGCTACTGTTAATCGGAAGTTTCTGCTTACTATGAACTGGCTGTTGGACTATGTCAAGTACATCTACAAACAAGATGGTACTGACACAGCGGACTCTGTGGCTCTTCTGTCCGAAATTAGAGCCAATGAACAGTACCAACAGTGTACAATGAACTTTTTTCAACATCATCCTGAAAGTATTGGAGATTTATTGCGAGATTGTTATGTGTTTAGTGCTGAATTTGCTCACCTTATGAAGAATGGACGAGTAATAAAGCCTGAGGAGACAAAGGCAATGAAGGACGACAACTCGTGCAAGTTTTTGGAAAAGGGCATCATCCCTTGTCATTGCCGTTTTATTGAATTTGTGATTAAGATCAACAAACGCCGTTTTAATATTGCTGAAAGTGAGTTAATCGATTTTGACTACGAGGTCAAAGACTCAACACCCGAGGTAATGCGTCACCGTTTGTTGCAACTGCTCTTACTGACCCCTTATTGATTTGTTTGTATAGAGTGCGGCACGCTTTCGTAGCCTAATCGCGAGTTCACTGGCAATCAATTCGACTCAACCTTCACTTGGCGAGCCCGAAAGCTTGAAAGCGGATGCGCTTAAACGTTTGGATGAAGGAGAGATCAACCAGAGGGAATTCGACCTGTGCGATAAAGCCCAATACGCAGCTTTTTCTCAGTCCGATGCGTATAAGGCTCTTGTTGGTGTTGTTAGACGATCGGAATGTTCATGCCAAATCAATTTGTCTGAGTCTTCTAATGATTCTTCCAATGATTCATCCAATGATTCTTCCAATGATTCATCCAATGATTCTTCCAATGATTCTTCTGATTTGGAAATGGATGAAGAGGACGACGGAAGATTAGGGCTTGTGATAGCTTTATTGGACGAAGAATTAGAAAAATATGGACGTTCATTATTTAAACAATACAATGTGTGAGTGTGAGTGAGTGTGTGTGTGTGTGCTATACACCACAAACACCAATGTCCCCCAATAGCTCTAAAACACTAATAGCAATCTAGTTTATTCACACGTAAACACTACTCTACCCAAATATATATCATTATTCCTTATTATTAACACTGTTAATGATGCTATATGCTATATTCAATCAATATTCAAACACTTTTCCCTATTGTTGCAGAAATATAAATAATATACACATATACAATAAAACATTTAGTATTATTGTCTGTTCCCTATTTAAAAGTGTTCCATTAAACAATGTTTTGCATTTTTGGATAGAATCAATAATAAATACTATTTCTAATGTATTTGTATGCTTTTTAATGCATCACATATTTCGCTGCTGCTCACCCTCCTTTCATTGATATGTTCTCCTCTCTCAATCGTACTCTTCCATTAACCTTCAACTCATAGTTTTAACTCTCGTTCTAGTGCTCACCCTCATTTATTATCCTCTCCCTCATTGCTTTCTACTGAAATGTCTCCCTCTCTCTCTCTCTCTCTCTCTCTCTCTCTCTCCCTCTCTCTCTCCCTCCCTCTCTCTCTCTCTCTCTCTCTCTCTCTCTCTCTCTCTCTCCTCTCTCTCTCTCTCTCTCTCTCTCTCTCTCTCTCTCTCTCTCTCTCTCTCTCTCTCTCTCTCTCTCTCTCTCTCTCTCTCTCTCTCTCTCTCTCATATTTCTCTAATTTATTACCCTTTGCCGCACCATCTCCAATTCGCCTTTTGCCTTATGTTCTTTTCGTCATCATCTTCTCTTCCTCTCTCGTTTGTTCGTTTTGTTGCAAAGCCTGTAAGTCGATCGGTCGGCCACACAGACAGCCTGTTAATGTTAGTTCGTCCGATTGTTCGTGTTCACTTGTAGACAAGTGTTCAAGTGCAACACGAAACCAAAGTGACGAGAGATTGGCCAACAATTTTGTCACTAACACAATTTATTTGCCATCTGTTTTACTTATTCGCTCACTTTGCTCTATCAGGGAACACACATGAGTTGATGTGCCACTCTCTGTAAGACACTCGGTGCAGGTCGTTCTAGCGATTCCGAGAATTCACTCTCGCTCTGCTTGTTACTTGTAATTCGTTCATTTGGGGAAATGCTCAGGCGAACAGTCCACTTCCAAGAAATGCGACTAAATATAAAGCAGTAATGACTGAATTAGTCTATGCATTGTGTGTGTTGCCTCGGCGGCTGTCGACTTATGCTTTTTGTTGGTTGTTGCATTGGTGACCTCATTTGGTAACGACATTCGCTCTAGTCACCAAAACGGACAACCACAGCAACAACATCATCACTCAGCTGCAGCACTGATCGCATCGTGTAAATCGCCAATGACACTTCAATGTAATGGCTAAATTAGGTTTAAAAAGTTAGTTACACTTTTACTAGATCGGGTTGTCAAGTTATTGTGTTTAATGGACAATTCTGTTTGAACTTTGATGTTTATTGCAAGTCGTTTAATGGATTTATATATGGTTAGTTTGGTTGTGATAGGAATTATTTAAATGGCTGGACGCTGTGAGATTTGATACCCAAATATATATCTTTATTCGTAATTATTCACGCATTTAATGATCAATCTATATTTCAACACTTTTGCCTATGTTTTGACAATGTTCTGTACATTTCAATTGAATCAATAATAAAAATTATTCAATTTATATTTTTATGTATATTTAATGTTTTACACATTTCTCTTCAGCTCACCCTCCTTTCATCGATATGTTCTCCTCACTCTCCCGTACTCGAACATTCCCTCACCCTCACTACCCAGTCTTAACTTTCGTTATTGTGCTCACCCTCATTTATTATCCTCTCCCTCTTTGCTCCTTTTCGAATCTCATCTCGAGTCATCTCTCTCTCCTTTCAAATTTATTACCCATTACCCCACCATCACCCCATTCTTCGTTTGTTTTATTACTTTAGAATCGTAGTTGTATAATTTTTCTCCACGTTCGTTCGTTTGGCTGCTATGCCTCTGTTTGTCTGTTTTTTTAATAATAATAACTCAATTGGTCTATGTGTTGTGTAAGTTAACTCGGTGGTGTTCGATCGTTGCTCTCGGTCTCGGTTGCTTTCATTAAAGGTCTGCTTCTCAGTATTGCGTTGTGCAATTTTTTGATTATTTCAGGGAGTTTGATTATTATTAAGTGATTGTGTTGATTATTGAGTGAGTTTGTGTATTGTATTGGGTTGTTGGTTGCAAATGAGTGCATACACGATTAGATTAATATATCAAATTATATCGAAAAGTTGAACAAACGAACTGAACCGGAAGGATTCGAGATTGGCAACTTAATGATCGAGTTTATCGATCGACTCTAGTTCGATCGAGTTTAGTATTTTAATAGTTTTGTGTTTTTGCAAACTTGTCAACCATTTACTAATAACAAATTCAAAATTTTCTATTGCTCTATTAAAATAAAAAAATAAAAAAACACTTCAACTTAAAAACATCAACATAAAAAATAACTGATTCTAAGAAAGTATTATTGTTTCTTTCTTGAGATGATGATAATATCTGTCATTTGTCAATGCTTTCGGATAAATGTGAACTGATTTGTGTCCCATTTGGATAACCAATTCGCTGCTTAGCAATTTGCTTGCTTTTTTAACGAGGAGCTCGCGTCAATGCGGTCTAGTTCGATTGAGTCAATCAATCAGATGCATAGGTCGCCCACGAGTTTGGCACAATACTCTCAGTATCAGAGCAACTCTACCTGCGGTACATTTTTCGAAAATTTTCAATCGGTTTTGTATATTTTTTATCGATGCATTTGTGACCACAGATGATAAGTGAAAAACAAATTTTAAATTATCTCAAAGCGTATTTGATTTATGGACTTAAATGTTCTATTACCAACTGGATTTAGTATTGTACTGTTTTGTTGTTGTTTTTTTGTTTAAGCAAAAGATGGAATGCGATCGTAGTCGCTTGGTGGATGCACTGCTTTTGAGCGCGCACTCACTCATTTCGGTTAAACCATGCATTTAGTCATGTAGATGTATGTGTTTGTGCATTCGTCTCTCTCTCTCTTTCGTGTGTGTCTCGATCGAGTCGATCTACTCTCTCCACTCAGTGTGTTTGTGTGAGTGAGTGTTGCCTGTGCAGATTGAGTCGTTGTCGTCGTCGAGTGTGTTGTCGTTCTTCTGTCATTCGTGGCTCGCATAGTTTACCCTTCACACACGCAAAAGGTCAAACTTTGGGTGCGGTTTTGTATCAGCTACGTGTGTTTGTGCGTCACTCTAACAACTCAGTAGTTCAAACCATCATGGAAGCCAACGACGAAACCCCTGCAGTCGAACAACAATTACCTGAACCAAGTCCAGTGGAGGCCTGTGAAGGTCTCGACGCGGCTACTGAGCGACTTTATCTCTTTTATCACTTCATGGAGGCGTACTACAAAGTCGTCGAGTTGGCTAATACATTGACAGGTCTAGCCGAGAGTGATGAGCTTGCTACTGTTAATCGGAAGTTTCTGCTTACTATGAACTGGCTGTTGGACTATGTCAAGTACATCTACAAACAAGACGGCACTGACACAGCGGACTCTGTTGCTCTTCTGTCCGAAATTAGAGCCAATGAACAGTACCAACAGTGTGTAATGAAGAATGACTTTTTTCAACGTCATCCTGAAAGTCTTGGAGATTTGTTGCGAGATTGTTATTGGTTTAGTTTTGAATGTGTTCACCTTACGAAGGACGAGTGCAAGTCTTTGGAAAAGGAAAACATCCCTTGTCATTGCCGTTTTATTGCATTTGTGATTAAGATCAACAAATGCCGATTTAATATTGCAGAAAGTGAGTTAATCGATTTTGACTACGATGTCAATGACTCAACATCCGAGGTAATGTGTCACCGTTTGTTACTTCTGCTCTTACTGACCCCTTGGCGATATATATTTATTTGTTTATATAGAGTGCGGCACGCTTTCGTAGCCTAATCGCGAGTTCACTGGCTATCAATTCGACTAAACCTTCACATTGCGAGCCCAAAAGCTTGAAAGCGGATGCGCTTAAACGTTTGGATGCAGGAGAGATCAACCAGAGGGAATTCGACCTGTGCGATAAAGCCCCATGGAACGCAGCTCCTTTTAATGATTCTGATACGGATATGGATGACCTGGGCTACGAAAGATTAGCTCTTGTGGTATCTATACTTGATGAAGAATTAGAAAAATATGGACGTTCATTATTTCAACAATAAATGTGTGAGTGTGAGTGTGTGTGTGCTATACACCACAAACACCAATGTCCCCCAATAGCTCTAAAACACTAATAGCAATCTAGTTTATTCACACGTAAACACTACTCTACCCAAATATATATCATTATTCCTTATTATTAACACTGTTAATGATGCTATATGCTATATTCAATCAATATTCAAACACTTTTCCCTATTGTTGCAGAAATATAAATAATATACACATATACAATAAAACATTTAGTATTATTGTCTGTTCCCTATTTAAAAGTGTTCCATTAAACAATGTTTTGCATTTTTGGATAGAATCAATAATAAATACTATTTCTAATGTATTTGTATGCTTTTTAATGCATCACATATTTCGCTGCTGCTCACCCTCCTTTCATTGATATGTTCTCCTCTCTCAATCGTACTCTTCCATTACTAACCTTCAACTCATAGTTTTAACTCTCGTTCTAGTGCTCACCCTCATTTATTATCCTCTCCTTCATTGCTTTCTACCAGAAGATCTCTCTCCTCCTCTCCCTCCCTCCCTCTCCTCTCTTTCTCCTCTCTCTCTCCCCAATCTCTCTTCGTTCTCTCTCACCCTCATTCTCACGCTCTCTTTCTCTCTCTCCCTCTCTCTCCTCTCTCTCTCTCTCTCTCTCTCTCTCTCTCTCTCTCTCTCTCTCTCCCTCTCTCCCCCCTCTCCTCTCCCTCTCTCTCTCTCTCTCTTCTCTCTCTCTCTCTCTCTCTCTCTCTCTCTCTCTCTCTCTCTCTCTCTCTCTCTCTCGCTCTCTCTCTCTCTCTCTCACTCTCTCTCTCTCACTCTCTAATTTATTACCCTTTGCCCCACCATCTCCCATTCGCCTTTTGCCTTATGTTCTATTCGTTGTCATCTTCTCTTCATCTCTCGTTCGTTCGTTTTATTGCAAAGTCGATCGGTCGGCCACACAGACAGCCTGTTAATGTTAGTTCGTCCGATTGTTCGTGTTCACTTGGAGACAAGTGTTCAAGTGCAACACGAAATCAAAGTGACGAGAGATTGGCCAACAATTTTGTCACTAACACAATTTATTTGCCATCTGTTTTACTTATTCGTTCACTTGGCTCGAACGAGGCACACGATTTGCTTCCCTTCATGTGACACTCGGTCGCGTTGGCGATTCCGAGAATTTACTCTCACTCTACTTGTTACTTGTAATTCGCTCATTTCATGAGAAATGCTCTTTCAGGCGAAAAGTCCAATTCCAAGAAACAAACAAAGCAGTAATGACTGAATTGGTCTATGCATTGTGTGTGTTGCCTCGGCGGCTGTCGACTTATGCTTTTTGTTGGTTGTTGCATTGGTGACCTCATTTGGTAACGACATTCGCTCTAGTCACCAAAACGGACAACCACAGCAACAACATCATCACTCAGCTGCAGCACTGATCGCATCGTGTAAATCGCCAATGACACTTCAATGTAATGGCTAAATTAGGTTTAAAAAGTTAGTTACACTTTTACTAGATCGGGTTGTCAAGTTATTGTGTTTAATGGACAATTCTGTTTGAACTTTGATGTTTATTGCAAGTCGTTTAATGGATTTATATATGGTTAGTTTGGTTGTGATAGGAATTATTTAAATGGCTGGACGCTGTGAGATTTGATACCCAAATATATATCTTTATTCGTAATTATTCACGCATTTAATGATCAATCTATATTTCAACACTTTTGCCTATTATTGAAAAATATAGCCAGAAAGTTGCATTTATTATTATTCGATTGTCTGTTCTCTAATTAAAAGTGTAGCATTGTTGACAATGTTCTGTACATTTCAATTGAATCAATAATAAAAATTATTCAATTTATATTTTTATGTATATTTAATGTTTTACACATTTCTCTTCAGCTCACCCTCCTTTCATCGATATGTTCTCCTCACTCTCCCGTACTCGAACATTCCCTCACCCTCACTACCCAGTCTTAACTTTCGTTATTGTGCTCACCCTCATTTATTATCCTCTCCCTCTTTGCTCCTTTTCGAATCTCATCTCGAGTCATCTCTCTCTCCTTTCAAATTTATTACCCATTACCCCACCATCACCCCATTCGCCGTGTGCTTTATGACTTTAGAGTCGTCGTTGTATTCTTCTTTTTCGCATTCGTTCATTCGGCGGCTATGCCTCTGTTTGTCTGCCTGTTTTATAATAATAACTCAATTGGTCTATGTGTTGTGTAAGTTAACTCGGTGGTGTTCGATCGTTGCTCGGTTGCTGTTGTGTTGGTGGCCACATTTGGCAATCACTTTCATGTGACCAACCAAAACGAACAAATGCAGCAACAACATCATCATCATCACCCAGCAGCTGCACAGATCGTACCGTGTAATAGGCAATGAACTATGTGTGAGTGTGTGTGTGTGTGAGTGTGTGTGTGCGAGCGCCCGTTCGCCCAAGTAGGTTAAATATAAAGTTTCAACACTTTTGTCAAACAGTTGTTTGGCTATACAAAACGCATAATTCGAGACAACCAAGTAACTTATCAAAATACCACCCTATACTACGACACTCTTTTATACTTTCTCCTCTGCTCTGTGCCACGGCACAAAGCTCAAATGAGCCCTGCGTTCGAGTCGAGCCGAGCGCACACTATGAAGACATTTTGTGCGTTAGATTACAGATCTGTATACAATGCAAATACGATCCCATTGATAGACACTCAGTTCTGATTTGAGCGAAAGCTCAAAATACATCCAAAATAAGCCCCGCACGCCCAAAGCACTCAAAAGCGTGCATGTGAACGCTTATTTTGAGTCAAACAAAACCGTTGACAGTCTGTTCTCTTTCTACTGATGAACGGGGACAAAAGAGAGAGAGAGAGAGAGAGAGAGAGAGAGAGAGAGAGAGAGTGTGTGTAGAGAGTGAGAGGGTACTTTAAGAGGATTGCAATAAAAACCAAGAGGTAAAGACAGAGGTAGCGAGAGAGAGAGAGAGAGAGAGAGTCCTTCATTAATGTTCTTATAAAGCTTATTGCTCGCCATTACTTTAATGAATCTCTACGTTGACAATATAATCGTATTCCGATTTTGGCATGGACCCACATTGTGCTCATTTGCATGCTAAGCCCTTTATTATTTGACTGTCAAAGTTTGACGAGGGACTTTGAACTGCGTCTGTGACAAGTAAAAAGGGGATAACTGTCCCTACCACTCTACGTCTTCTTTTTACCCTCTGGCCTAACACATGCACACACACACACACATACAACTTGTCTATTTAGTTTTGTCACTTTCGTCTACGATTCATCTCTCTCTCTCTCTCTCTCTCTCTCTCTCTCTCTCTCTCTCTCTCTCTCTCTCTCTCTCAATTTGTATGACAACGTCAATTTAAGTATTTGGCACTCGGTTTGTGCTGGGTCTTTCTTGTTGTACTGGCTTTTCTTTATGCGATCTCACTACACATCTCATTACACAACACTACCCAATTTAACTTCTCAACTTCACTGAGAATTGACTCGATTGCGTCTAATAGCCATATCTCACACAAATAGAATTTGCCATCACATCCCAGTAACCAATCAATTTCATAGAATGAAGCAAACCTTGACCAAAGCACACTTCTGGACAACAACAACACCGAACAACAAACCATCCATTACAGAACATCCAACCCCTCCGCCTTGATATTGCCCAGCATAATCAACTCACTTCAAGAGATGAAGACAAATTTTGCTAAAATCAAAAGCAAACTACCAAAAGGTTGTACTTGACTTGTACTAAAGTAAATCAATTTTTGGGACCTATCATCGAAAAAAAAAGAAATCGCGTCTAAGTCAGTGTTGTCGTCAAGCATCCGCGATCCACTCGACGATCATATTATACTTGCTTCTGATGATAATGATAATCATGATTATGATCATCGTGTGAGTTTATCAAATAATAAAAAGATGAAAAAACGTTATTTATATCCGCATACATTATACTTACATGTAACCACTTTCAATAATAAAAAATCATATTCTAAATAAATGATGATGATTTTGCTTTCATTTTTTGGATAACAAGCGGCGCAACCGTCGCTGCAAATTTTGTTTATTTCAATCACCGAACCTCTAAAAGCGCACGAAAATGTAGAAAATAAGACAATTAATGGATACACATTTTAAATTTAAATGTATATTTATTCGGAAATTCACAATAGTACACAGAATAACATAAAGAGGATAAAGGAGGATAAGGAGGATTTGTAATGGTAAAAACATTGATGTTTATGACTGTTTGATGGTGTGTGTGTGTTGGTGTGTCTGTTTGTATGTATGATAATGAACAATATAATAAAGAAACTATAATATAAAACAATCAAAACAATAAACAATAATCAGTGTTACATAAGCAGATACACTCACACACACACACATTGGTTGTATATTCTATCTGACATGATTCGTCATTCTTTGATTCACACAACGCGACAGTTTCAAATGTATTTGTAGAAAATAATCAAATATTTATCAAAAGTTATCAAATTATAAAGAGAGCCTGTGAATGGTGAAGTGATAGAGTGTAACGATAGGGTTTGTGAGGATCTGGTTAGGAAACGATAGGATCTGGTAAAGAAATGATAGGATTCGTGAGGATCTGGTTAAGAAACGATAGGATCTGGTAAAGAAATGATAAGATCTGAGAGGATCTGGTAAAGAAACGATAGGATCTGAGAGGATCTGGTAAAGAAACGATAGGATCTGTTATGAAAGTAACAAAAGTGTAAGAACAGGAGGTGGAAAAGAAGGATGAGGTGATTCCGAATTAGGGATTACAACAACAACAACAACAATAGAACACATTCTACATTATAAGAAGAAGAATATATCTCACTATAATAACCCAAAACTAAGTCACCCTAGGGTTATCTTATATATCTTAATACGACAGTATATTGCTTATTTGCTAGTCAATATCAAATTCATCACACAGTATAATGATTATTTTGATTATTATAAGAACAAGTTCACTACTAAGTTACTATTAGTGGAAGTGTAAATAGTTCTACCATCTCCATCACCACCGTCTAAGGCTAAGCTCATCACTATTCGGTGGTATGAAAACGATGATAAGTTGTGTATAGCTTTTCTTTAACAATCAGGTAAATAGATAATATGTGATCACACGTGTAAGTAGGGAGTGGATTGTTTTGTATATTGAAGATATATATTGCGCCAGTTTCATGTTCCAATTCAAATTGAGGTCATCGGGTTTTGTTGGCCAATCAGATATCCAACATGAGTTGATGATGTATCTAGAGTATCTGCTCTAAATCTCATCTAAATCACTATTCGTTTAGTTCATTAAAGGTCTGCTTTTCAGTATTGTTGTATCATTTTTGATTATGAAGGAGTTTGATTATTATTAAGTGATTGTGTTGATTAAGTGAGTTTGTGTTTGTATTGGGTTGTTGGTTTAAAATGAGTGCATACACGACTAGATCGATAGATGAAATGCTTAGTTTTGGGATGATGGTGATGATAATGATGATCAATCGTGAACTAGAGGGTTGTTTGTCATATATAATACAGCAATATGTCAGAAATCAATAAACACAAACACCAAATCAAACACACACACACACACACACAAACATACATTGAACCATGGGTTTCTATGTTCGATAGCGACACATGGTCACAGAACTAACTCACTAACGAGTCTACCTGTCTCGCAGACTGTTAATGAATCAACCAAGTGTAAGTCCATTAACTTAATGACATAACTGGTAATTTGTACTTCTTGGTAGGAGACAAAAAAACTGAAACAGACAGACAGGCGCACATATAAGGAACACATTTACGCACAGACCAAACAAAGTACGTTGAACGAAACTTTGATCACCACCGTCCAAGACTAAGCTCATCACTATTCGGTGGTATGAAAACGATGATGATAAGTTGTGTATAGCTTTTCGGTTACAATCAGGTAGATAGTTAATATGTGATCACACGTGTAAGTAGGGAGTAGATTGTTTTGTATTGAAGATATATATTGCGCCAGTTTCATGTTCCAATTCAAATTGAGGTCATCGGGTTTCGTTGGCCAATCAGATATCCAACATGAGTTGATGATGTATCTAGAGTATCTGCTCTAAATCTCATCTAAATCACTATTCGTTCATTAAAGGTCTGCTTCTCAGTATTGCGTTGTACAATTTTTTTGATTATTTCAGGGAGTTTGATTATTATTAAGTGATTGTGTGTTGATTATTGAGTGAGTTTGTGTATTGTATTGGGTTGTTGGTTGAAAATGAGTGCATACACGACTAGATCGATAGATGAAATGTCTTAGTTTTGAGATGATGGTGATGATAATGATGATCATTCGTGAACTAGAGGATTGTTTAGGTTCTTACGAACATATACAGACCTCTGCCCGTGAAGTCTAGTTTTTGACCC
>JAKIJQ010000324.1:0-123949 GCA_023373905.1 Rhizoglyphus robini
AAACAAACTCAAATTGTAATTTAAAAGACAGCGAGTAAAGATTAAAGATTTTAGATGATCAATTCACGAGATCATTCCAAGCGAACAAACTCGTGTTCACGCAAATTGACGAATCTGTCTCGCAAGTACAGTTCAATGTTGGCCAACTGGTCAGCACAGTAGTACGCAATGGTCAGTTGCTCAACATTGGGCACAATCATCGAAAGTGTGCACATTAATCGATCACTACAATTTGCTTCGTGATTGTACATTCGGTAGATTGTAAGTCGGCAAATTCGAATGTTCTCAAGAGTGGCCAATTGATGGTCTTGAGCTGCTTCTTCCATATTTGACACATTCACTGCCACCCAATCGAGCTCCAATTCCATCAAATGAACCAATCGGGCAAGATTTCGAATAGTTGTAGAATCCAAAGTAAAGATCTAATAGGAAATACACAATTTAACTTCAAAATCGAATCTCAATCAGCACTTACATTGCGATTGGTAACAGTATGCTTTAGATGTAGCACACGCAAACTTGACGCCTCAACACTCAAATAGTCGACCACTTGTGCCAGATTCAAATTGATAAACAGTGCCAAATGAGTCAATCGGTTCAACCAGCCACCATCGACAAGATGCCATTCAAGTACCTCAATATCATCGGCCTTGACAGATTGATTCCAGAAACGAGTACAATTGTTCTGGTTTAAAAAACGAGACATAAAGCTCTCGGCCCTCTGCCAGTCAGAAGTTAAACGACGGTGGGAGCAAGACAAATGCTCCAAATTGGCCAAATTCGGTGCCAAGGCGGGCAACTTCAAATAAAAAGAATCCACATCGAGCCGCTCGAGATGAGTGAATGAAGTGATCATACGTGGAAGCAGTTGTTGCATTCGCCAATTGGCCACGAGTGTTCCATTCATGTTGAAGGACAGAGTGGTGAGTTGATCCGCTGGCCACAGATTGAACACAAATGCAGGATCACTCACAGTCCAAAAGGCAATCACGAGTTGTGAGATGACAGGGAAAAGTCGAAGGAGAAGTGCTCGAAAGTGTCTAACCGCCTCAGGATCACGAGTACGTTTCAGCTTCAAATAGGCAAAAGTGCTCAAATCGATTTCACCAAAGAAACGTCGAGTCAAGGCTTCACGAAAAGTGGCCGTTTGAGCATAGTCCATCAATATCAGTGATTTCTGCTTGTTGAAATTGATATTTTCTATGACCATTTGCCATCGTTTGTTCACCAATCGAAGGTGAATCAGCGCCTGTAAATCCAGACGTAACAAAATCGATTCCACCAGCTCATTAGGAAGTCGAACAAATGATCCGCGGGTGAGTTTTCGTCGATGAAGGGCCTGACTAACTCGTTGCATTCCTGTCAGTCCAGGATGATTACAAGAAGAGGACATTTTGAGTCAATTTGGTAGTGAAACAAACAAAAAGTGGAATTTTCTCACCAAAACGCATCAAAGCACAATCAAAACAAAACAAAACAAAATACTTGTGTCACTGTGAGTGGATAGGAGCGTTCATATAAGACGTGACACTTTTCTTTGCAATTTGTACTGTACAAAAAATAACACACATAATTACGAGTTTGGGTAAAAATCGATAAAAACTATTAATAAATCAATATTTAAAAAATTAAAAAAATACAATTTAAATTATTCAACATTTAAACGACATTCTACAGGGATAATCAAATTTAGTTGTGGTTGAGAAAAATAAAGATGCAAATATTTACCATGACAACGAATTGATAGGTTAGGTTGAGTTGAACAATGTTGGAAAATAATTTCAGTAATTCAAACATTTAGAAGTCAGTTTACTACTCAAAAAATACATACAAAATTATTAAAATTGGTAAATCCAAAAAATCTAACATTATATTTTGCACATAAATTCAAACACAAATCAAACGAAACTTGAGAAGAAACCAAGCCAAAAACAATCTTTGATTAGAACTTTCAATTTGAAAGCTAGTGTTAATAGTAAAGTGATGATCTACAAGATGATTATATGTCCAAACAATATCATAAGTTGGCGCATTTAGCCATCGAAAAGATTCTTGGAATAAACATTGTAACTTTATTAAATAAAACGATTCTTCGAAGATCTCTTTGCATGTTGTAAATGTAAAAATCAATTAGAGTGAGTTGGAAAATAATCGATTAATTTGTGTATTTAGCAATAGAAACAAAAGAGGAAAAAGGAAATAGACAATTTCTAAATTGTAATATAACAAAATGAATAGGAAAAGTTCAATTGTGTGTTTGAAAAAAAATTGCAGACAGTGCGTGACAGAATTTTCAATCATCAATTCACTGGCATCATTCTGTGAACAAACTCGTGTTCACGCAAATGTGCGAATCTGTCTCGCAAGTACAGTTCAATGTTGGCCAACTGGTCAGCACAGTAGTACGCAATGGTCAGTTGCTCAACATTGGGCACAATCATCGAAAGTGTGCGCATTAATCGATCACTACAATTTGCTTCTTGATTGTTACCATCGATTCGGTAAATTGTGATACGGCAAATTTGAATGTGCTTAAGCGAAGCCAATTGACGTTCTTGAACTGCGAGTTCCATATCTGACATATTCACTGCCGCCCAATCGAGCTCCAATTCGGCCAAATGAACCAATCGGGAAAGATTTCGAACAGTTGTCGAATCCAAGGTGAAGATCTAATAGGAAATAGACAAATCATAATTTTATCTCAAATCAGAATCAAAATCAACACTTACATTGTGATTGGTAACAGTATGCTTAAGATGAAGCACACGCAAATTTGACGCCTGTGCACTCAAATAGTCCATCACTTGTGCAGTGCTCGAATTGACGAACAGTGCCAGATGAGTGAGTCCGTTCAACCAGCCACCAGGGACACGATGCCATTCCATAATGTCAAAATAGTTAGCCTTGAGAGATTGATTCCAAAGTCGTGTGCACTTCATATGGTTTATATAATGAGCCAAAAGGCCGGCAAATCGCCAGAGAGGACAGTGAGAGCAAGACAAATGCTCCAGGCTGGTTAAATTCGGTGCCAAAGTGGGCAACATCTCATAAAATAAATCCAAATCAAGTCGTTTGAGGCGAGTCAATGAAGTGATCATAAGTGGAAACAGTTGTTCCATTCGCCTTCTCGTCAGTGTTCCATTCAAGTTGAAGGACAGAGTGGTGAGTTGATCCGCTGGCCACAGATTGAACACAAATGCAGGATCACTCACAGTCCAAAAGGAGATCACGAGTTGTGAGATGACAGGGAAAAGTCGAAGGAGAAGAGCTCGAAAGTGTTCAACCGCCTCAGGATCACGAGTACGTTTCAGCTTCAAATAGACAAAAGTGCTCAAATCGATTTCACCAAAGAAACGTCGAGTCAGAGCCTCACGAAAAGTGGCTGTTTGAGCGTAGTCCATCAAGATTAGTGATGACTTCTGCTTGAGGTTGACATTTTCAATCACATTTTGCCATCGTTTGCACACCAATCGAAGGTGCATCAACACTTGTACATCAAAACGAGACAAAATCGATTCCACCAGCTCGTTAGGAAGTTGATCAATCGAACCGGCGGTGGGTTTGGGTAGAGCAAGAAGTGGCTCACTAACTCGTTGCATTTTTGTCAGTACAGGTTGATCACAAGTGGAAGACATTTTGAGTCAATTTGGGAGAAAAACAGATATAAAAGTAGTTTTCAGACGAATAAGAAGCCAAAACACAACAAACACAAAAATACTGTTCAAGTCGAAGTTGACGTTCGTCTGTGTCGTGGTAACGAGGAGTGATCGAGTCATGCAAAGCATCTGCTTTATATACAGTCGGCCGTGTCATCTGATAAGTCACCAATGACTAACAGTTAACATTGATAAGCGGCACAGTGTCACTTTCAAATTGAATCATCAAAACACCAACAAATTCACTTGTGTCAAGGTGAAACGTTACTGTCAAAAGCCTTTCATATTGGACGTGACCTATCAGTACCAAATATAACAAACATAATCACGGTTACAGTTCGGAAAAGATACATAAAAATGATTACTAAACCAATAGTAAATCAAACCCAAACAAGCTTTCAATAAAAGTAAATGTTTAATGATAAAGTGTTGAGCAGTGATTGAGTATACAGAAAGTGGTCATATGAAATACCAGAATATACCAGAAATACTAAATTAATTGGTACATTTAGATATTGAATGGAAAGAATAGAGAGGAAAAACGAATCTCGCGATAAAAGTTACAAAAAGAATGAATTAGAAGTAGTCAATGTTATGATTGCGCAATTTGGAAAATCGGTTCAAACGCTGCTCAAATTCAGCTCGAAACTGTTGAGTTAAATGTTGATCACTGATATAAAGATAGAGTTGGGCCAAGTTGGGCAAAATGACAGATAGGATACGTGAGAATTGGTCACCACTGATGGGACGATCACCAACGAGATGAAGAAGATAAAGCTTACAAGACAAAACAGAAGAAAGCGATGCGAGTCCATGTTGGACAGTTGTTTGCGTCAACTCGCGGATGTCCATCGATAGGTTCCAAAGTTCGAGCTCAGCCAAGTTGGTCAATTTGCTGAGATCGCGAATGAGAGTGGGTGTCATTTCAAGGGACTGTGCCTATATGAATAATTTAGTTTGTTAAAAGAATATAAATGTTAGACAAAATGCACATACCGGATTCGTAAATGTCAAGTTCAAAAGCTTCATAGAAGTTGCGTGCTCAGAGAGATGGTGCACAACTTGAGCATATTCTTCACTCGTTCCTACAATGCAAATAGCCAAATGAGTGACTTTGGCCAGCCAGTTCGGATTGTGATTACGCCACTGACGAACTTGATCATAAGTGAAATCTCCTTTAAAGAAGACACGAACACAACTCGGTTCAAGATGATCAACCAAATGATGGTAATCATAATCGTACTTGAAATTTCCAATGTCAAACGAGAAATGTTCCAATTTGGACAAAGAGGTTGGTGCGTAGTAGGATAGAGTTGAAAAAAATCTCCTTCAAGGTCGAGCTGTGTGAGCGAGTCCAGCGAGCTGATGCAATCGACTAAATGCGGCACTAGAGTTGGTTCTGGTGAAGGAAGGAATAGAAATCAAATTTAGTTGTGGTCAAGATAACTAATATTTACCTTCACAATTAATAGACAGTTGCACAATGTTGGGAAACATTGCCAACAGTGATCGCAAACAATCAGCAGACATTTTATCACGAGGCGCACCCAAAACAAGACCTGAGAAATTGTTCAATTTCGCAAAACCAAAAAACCTTTTCTCTAAATTCAAATAAAATGACTTTGATTGCAGCTTTGATTTCTTCTTCTGTTCGGGTAACTTGACCGGCAAGTTGCGGTCAAGCGCCGGCGGCAACCAAGGCACACCAATCAACATCGCTCCAATATAAAATGCTTTATCATAATAATTAGCATTATTATTGGTATGATAATCTGATTCTTTGGTTATCTCGACCATCACGATCAGCGATTTCTTCTGTGAGAAGTAGTCCTCGACGAGTGCCTTCCACTTTGTAGACACCGAACGCAATCGAACCAAATTGGTCACATCACCGTGCAATTCCAACTTGGCCATAATCAACTGCATTATTTCGTTTGGCATACGGTTGATTGGTGGTTCACCACTGCGAGTGAAGAGATTCAAACGGGCAAAAAAGGAGGCGAGTGAGCGAACTGGCGAGAAAGCGGCATTGATAACCTCAGATTTGGTGTTGCGATCCATTTTGATTCGAGGTTTGCGAGAACGAAAAAACCGGACACGAAAGGCAATCGCCAAAGCAGCACAGACAAAAGTGACCAAACACAACAACAAACTCAATCACAAAGTGTGCTTCAGTGTCACTCACTTCAGCGTGCCATTCATAGAGGACGTGTCTAATTTTTTTGAATAAATATTTGTATTACAGTTGTATGGCATTTTGATTTTTTAATTTGATTTATTGATTGGTTCATTTATTATTTAAAAGAATTGAATATTTAAGATGAATTTGACGCAAGTGAAAGTCGAATACCGTGAAAATGTTAAACACAAAAGGCAACTCGCCTACTACTAATACACACAACTTCTCCAAACACAATTGAGAAATAACAAATTAATTATTATTTTATTTATTAATTTTAAAATCGACATTTATTTAAATCAAAATTGCTGCTTAATGTCGAACATGATAATTTCGAATTTGGTTTAACAGATCAACACATCTTGACCAATTCATGGCTCATCACAATTGACTGCATGAATGCACGTACAATTGAACCAATTGATCATTTTGACATTGAGAAAGACATTCTCCTTGTGATAGAGATAGTGACACTTGTAGTCACTTCCTTGTAGAACGTTAAGATGTGCATCAAAGAGGATTTCCATTTCCCAGTAGGACCAGTCAAAGCCAGAATCTTTCCACCAGCCCATTTCGTGCACTCGTATCAAGCGATAGTCGTCATCGCGAAATCCAAGCGAGAAAAGTGCATCGAATCCAATTTGGAGATACTCCTTAAATTCGGCCATGTGATTGTCTATTTCAGGTCCAGGGACGCACGGAGTCATGTGTGGAAAAAGATGATCCGTCACGGTAAAGTTGAAGTGCCACTCAAAAGTTGATGCTCCCGGTAATGTTTGGTTTGGGTCATTTTGAGTTGAGACACGAGCAAAAGAGACCAACAGCAGAACAAACACAATTTTCATGTTATCGAATGATTTATCGAGAATAAATCGAATCAAATGAATTTTATATTATATTGCTTTTTACTGACTTTATGAATTGGTTGGTTCATTTAGACTCAATTTTGGTATTTCAATTTCGATAACTGCTCATGTGATAATTTTCCTGTGAATATGTAATGTTTGACGTAATCAACTTTGAACAAATCAATAGATCAAAAGATGAGTACCGTGATTACGTCAAAATTACATATTCAAAGGAAATATATCAGTTATCGAAATTGAAATACTAAAAATGGCTGATTATTTTTCATTTTCAGTTTGATTCGAGTTTAATTTGAGTGAAGTAATTCAAACAGACATACAAAAAGAGAAACGACTGCAAAAAAAGTTCATAAACCAAAGACGTCAATAAAAGTTCACGACGAGTAAATGACAAAGTTAAAAACAAAAGTTAACAACGACAACAAAATTTAATGATTCAAACAGAAATAATCTCATTTTGTATTTGTATCTGATCTCGGTCACTTTTTCTCTACATGAATCAAAGATAACAACAAACAAATAGACCTAAAACATATCACTAAATCATCTCATCTCATTTCATTTCATCTTCTCGTAATCCTCACCGAAATAGGCTTTGCCGGTATCAGCAAGTACGCATGTTTCACTTCGAGCTGTTCACAGCCAGGCGCCAACTCCAATCTGTAAGCCTGAATCAGTCGTGCAATGGACAACTGAATTTGTGTTTCGGCAAATCGTTTGCCCGGACAAACTCGACCATCACAACCAAATGGTAAAACAGCGAATGGGTGGATGTTTGCCTTTCGATGCAGGGTCAATCCATCTTTCAGGTCGAAATTCGAGTGCATTCTCGAAATAGTTTTCCAGTCGAGAGGTGGTCGCATTGTGACAGTACACGAGAGACTGAAAAGAATAAATCATTTTAGTAAAATGTAAAACATGAAAATTTACATTCGCAGGTACGTCATATCCGGACAGGACCAATGGCTGCGTAGTAAATCGAACCAAACCCGGCACAGGACAATTGATTCGCATCATTTCCGTGAAGCACGCCTTGAGGTAGCTCATTTGGGACAACTGTGCAGTGCTGAGTCGTACATCACGACGTTGACCGAACGATTCAGTTTGATCTTCATTTTCCTTCAAAACGGACTCAATTTCTTCGTACAACTTCTCCTGTACTCGTGGATTTGCCGCCAAATGATAGATGATGTATGCCATTGCGAATGTCTGTGTAAAGATGCCTCCGTGTATAAAGTCCATGATGATTGCTTTCACTTGCTTCTGGTCCAATTTCTCTTTCTTCAACAGCGTTCGAAGGACAGAAGAGCGATTCGAGTCGTCGGCGAGTTGTTCATCTGTATACGAGTTTCATTTGTAAATAAGTGAATAATCAAGTAAATACCTTACCTTGATATTCCTCCATAGCTCGTTCGACATATTTCGAAGTGATTCCATAAATTGTCGAATCAGCCTCCTCCATTTCACTGTAAGCCTGTGTTGTCCAGTACTTCCAAAGTGGCAGTCCATGGTAGAGTTTGTTCCAAGTGTCGAGCAGTGTTTTGGTGGCTTTGATCATAATTTCACCTTCAGAACTTTCACCTGCAATTGAATTAAACTCAAAGCTTCCAACCCGTGAATTCAAACACATCAAACAGATGGACTCAAGTGCGAGTCTGTAGGTCACCTCCAAAATGTCGTGCACAATGTTTGTGTCTTGATCACGAACATCCCACAAATAGTCGACAAAACTGTCGCACACCTCATTCTGTCCGTCCATCATTTGGTTGATTGCCTTTGGTTGCATGATTGCGTGCGCAGTTAGGCGACGCAGCTGGGCCCACTCTGGTCCGTTCAAATTGTTGATGCCCACATTGGGGTAGAGAGCAGGCTTTGAGGCACGCATTTGACACACAAATGGACTTGGTGGTCGGTTGGGATGTGGTCCAGAGGCGCGGAAAACTGTTTCGAAATCGACAGGATCGTACAAATGCAGAATTGCTTTGCCCATTTGGTATTCGTCCTTGACTAGGGGGCCGTAGGTGAGATATTTGTCATGGTAGGACTCGTGTAGTTGATCCAAAGTGTAACGTCCAACTTGCATTTGAGAAATAAGTCGAGATTAATTTCAGATAGAACAATTTCAAAATTTCTTAATTTTGAAATATTCTTTACCTAAAGGTAAATACTGCCAACCAGTACCGATCAATGGCAACGATAACCAGGGGCCAGGAATAGACGAAAAAGGCTTCGGTAAAGATGAGATTTTGTTGTTGTTGTTGTTCCCTTCAGTTGGATCATGTTGACTGTCTGTGGTGTTGTTGTCCATTGTGTTGAAGTTGTAGTGAATTTGAGCACATTAGCAAAGCACACAATTTATATCTCGATTTCGATGATGATTTGGGCAAATTTGGTTTGAATAATTTGGTATAAATATCATACTCGGTCATTGTTTAACGCATCAATTCACAATGCATGCAACCAGACTCGGCATGATGATCTTTCAAATGTTATGGTTCGTGTGTGTGTTGCTATGTTCGAGTTGAGTTATGTTGAACTTGTTTTTCCAGTTTTTGTTTCGTACCTCTCTCACTGGAAAAAGCCTTGAACAAGTCGTAAATTACCCCTGACTGTGCACTTTTGTATTGGCACTGACTCACAGTCAGTCACAGTCTACAGTCAACAATGAATTTTTTCTGGATATTGCATTTTTCTTATCTATCTTATCTTCCACGCGCCTCATTTGAACCTTTATTTGGCAGTATTAGTAAAATGTACTCAATCACGTGATGCGTACAAAAAATGTCATTTTTATCATTTATTTGCGCATATTGACCCTCTAAATGATAAAACACTAACAATTCAGCGATAAAAAAAATTATCAAGCCAAACAAGCGATCAAAGTACAAAAGATGAGTTCAACATTTTACAACTCAATTTGAGTTGAACTAATTAATTTGTCAATTGAATTGGCTTTTTGCGTGCAATTTCGCGCAGTCAAAATTTGTTTTCAAATGTTGTTTCGTTGATTTGACAGTCTAGTGTTCAAAGAGACATTTTTTTTAAAATAAATAACGGATAAACACCAACATTCAACGTTGAACTATTCAAATTACAATGTAGAAACGAAACTTTGAATCGATCGAAATGCACAAACGAATTAGTAGTAAACTCAGGAGTAAAAGTAGAATTGAAATATTTACTAATTTCATGGTGTTTTTATTAAGGAATACATTCTTTAAATTAAATGCTGAAAATGAAATATTAATTTGATTATTAAATTTTAATATAGTAAATAATAAATAAATATTAAATGGAATCAGAAATGCGATAAATGTAAAGTTTAAATGCTAAATAATTTAATTGATTTTTTAAATATTTAAAATATTGATTTATTTATCGTTAACGACAAATGACAAAAGTGGAAAATGGTTTGAATGTTAAATAATTCAAATGCGAATTTTTGAAAATAATATGGATTTATTGAAGGTTTTTATCTATTTTTACCGAATTCGTAATTACATTTTGAAAAATGTCACGTCCTATATGAACGGGTTTTGCTATTCACGTGTGTCGATGACACAAGTATTTTGTTTGTTTTGATTTTCACTTTGACTCGTTTTGGTCAGAAAATTTGACTTTTTTCCTGTTTCACTACCAAATTGACTCAAAATGTCCTCTTCTTGTGATCATCCTGGACTGACAGGAATGCAACGAGTTAGTCGAGCACTTGCCCGACGCAAATTCACCCGCGGATCATTTGTTCGACTTCCTAATGAGCTGTTGGAATCGATTTTGTTACGTTTAGATCTACAGAAGTTGATTCACCTTCGATTGGTGTGCAAACGATGGAAAATGTTGATTGAAAATGTCAATTTCAACAAACAGAAGTCACTGATCTTGATGGACTACCCTCAAACAGCCACTTTCCGTGAGAGTTTGACTCGACGTTTCTTTGGTGAAATCGATTTGAACACTTTTGCCTATTTGAAACTGAAACGTACTCGTGATCCTGAGGCTGTTGAACACTTTCGAGCTCTTCTCCTTCGACTTTTCCCTGTCATCTCACAACTCGTGATCGCATTTTGGACTGTGAGTGATCCTGCATTTGTGTTCAATCTGTGGCCATCGGATCAACTCACCACTCTGTCCTTCAACTTGAATGGAACACTTTTGACCAATTGGCAAATGGAACAACTGCTTCCACGTATGATCACTTCATTCACTCACCTCAAACGGCTCGATTTGGATACATTTTACGAGATGTTGCCCGCTTTGGCACCGAATTTGACCAATTTGGAGCATTTGTCCTGTTCTCATCGCCGTTTGACTTATCGCGCTCAATGGGCCAGTTTTATGTCTCGTTTTATAAACCGTGAAAATTCGTGCACTCGATTCTGGAATCAATCTGTCAAGGCCAGCTATGAGGTGCTCGACTGGCATCGAGTCAGTGGTGGTCACTGGTTGAACCGATTGACTCATTTGGCACTGTTCATCAATTCGAGTATTGAACAAGTGGTCGACTATTTGAGTGTTCAGGCCTCAAGTTTGCGTGTGCTTCATCTTAAGCACAATGTGACCAATCACGATGTAAGTGTATTGATTTGCATTTGATTTGGAAGTTAAATTATGTATTTCTTATTAGATCTTCACATTGGATTCGAGAACTGTTCGACATCTTTCCCGATTGGTTCATTTGATGGAATTGGAGCTCGATTGGGTGGCAGTGAATGTGTCAAGCTTGGAACGTGCAGCTCAAGACCATCAATTGGTTTCACTCAAGCACATTCGAATTTGTCGTCTCACAATCTACCGAATCGATGGTAACACTCACGAAGCTAGTGATCGATTAATGCGCACACTTTCGATGATTGTGCCCAATGTTGAGCAACTGACCATTGCGTACTACTGTGCTGACCAGTTGGCCAACATTGAACTGTACTTGATGGACAGATTCGACAATTTGCGTGAACACGAGTTTGTTCACCGAATGATCTCGTGAACTGATTGACCTAAAATTCTTCTCTAGTTGTCTTTTTTATCTGTTCTCGAATTCACCAATTTACGCAAACACGCGATTGAACTTTCCAAAAATTTCATTTTTGTTATTTTGATTTATAAATTGCACTTTTCCATTTTCCCCTTTTTTGTTTCTATTGATAAATACCCAAATTAATCGATTTTTTCCTAATTCACTCAAATTGACTCAACATTTACAATGTTAATATATATTCGCAATAGAACAATTAACGATCTCCCATTGTTATTTATCGCATATCAATTTTCTTTATTAATAATTAACTATTAAACTAACTATTAAATATTAATTTGATTTTAATTTTGAGTTCAGTTTACGAGTAACAAGATAAATTTGTATGATCCTTTTTCGTGTGATCTTCGCTTATCAAAAGAAGAATTAATTGAAAATATATAAATAGCCAAATTTTAAATTCAGAAATTATTTTGACAACTCCTCAAGCAACTCACTTGCTCATTGAAACTCGAAACTAAAATCGTAAACGTCAAACAAGAATCACATTTTGCTTACAATTTCAACAATTGGGTTAATGCCAATTTGGTGGTTGAATATTACTGAAGAAATTGTTGATGGTGGCTATTAATACAAATATTAGTATTTGTTCTTCACATCTGGGGAAAATGTTCTTTGGATTTGGAATCTTATTATAATAAATAAATAAAATGAATTAAATAATTGAAATGATAAATGAACCTATAATATCAAATTGAAAATTAAAAAATGCCATACGCAAATACATGTATTTGTGCAATAAAAAATGAGACACGTCCTCTATGAATGACACTCTGTTGTGAGTGTGAAGCACACTTTGAGTTTGTTGTTGTGTTTGGTTACTTTTGTCTGTGCTGCTTTGGCGATTGCCTTTCGTGTCGAGTTTCTTTCTTCACTCTCAACCTCAATCAAAATGGACCCCAACTTCAAACAATCTGTGGTTATCGATGCCGTTGGCTCACTCGCCTCACATTTTGGTCAATTGAATCCCTTCACTTGCGGTGATGGACCGATCGAGCGTATTCCCAACGAAATAATGCAGCTGATTATGGCCAAGTTGGAATTGGACGGTGATGTGACCAATTTGGTTCGATTGCGTTCGGTGTCAACAAGGTGGAAGGCACTCGTCGAGGACTACTTCGAACAGAAGAAATCGTTGATTGTGATCGATACCCATCTGCAATCATACTCATACTTTGTTTTCGAGGAAAGATTTTTTGGTTTTGCGAAACTGAAGAATTTCACACGTCTGGTTTTGGTTTCAAAAATCCCTCTTGATTGTTTGCGATCACTGTTGGGAATGTTTCCTAACATTTTTCAACTGTCTATTCGTTGTTTTGGTAAATATTATCCTATTTTTGAATCTTGAACATAACAAAATTGGATTACTCCTACAGATCGTACTCGAGTCTCTGCTTTATTCGATTACATCAACTCGTTGGACTTTCTCAAACAACTCGACCTTGACGTGTCATTTTTGCCAGCTGCCAATCTCTCTCAAACTTGGCCCAAATTGGAACATTTTTCCGTCAATGTTGCAGGATTTTATAATGAAGAACGTCTTCAACTGGTTTCTCAGCTTAAACCAAATTGTGTTCGTGTCTACTTTAGAGGAGTGTTCACTTATGGCCAAATTTGTCAGTGGCACACCAACAATCGCAACTGGTTGGCCAAAGTCACTCATTTGGATATTCATTTGAGATAAACAAGTGAAGAATATGCTCAAGTTGTGCACCACCTCTCTGAGCACGCAACTTCCATGAAGTTTTTGAACTTGGGCTTTATGAATTGGGTATGTGCATTTTGTCTAACACTTCTTTTCTTTTAACAAACTAAATTATTCCCGATTAAGGCACAGCCCCTTCAAATGACGCCCACTGTCATTCGTGATCTCAGCAAATTGGCCAATTTGGCTGAGCTTGAACTTTGGAACATCACAATGGACATCCGCGAGTTGACCGAAATAGCTGCCAAAGATGAACTCACTTCAATTGTCTCTGTTCTGACTTGTAAGCTTCATCTTCGTCTCGTTGGTGGTCCCATCAGTGGTGGTCAATTCTCACGTGTTCTCTCTGTCATTTATCCCAACTTAGCCGAACTCGTTCTTGATATTAGTCGTCAACATTTAACTCAACAGTTTGAACATGAATTTGAACAATATTTGAATCGATTTCCTAAATTGCGCAACCATAACATTAACTATTTCTAATTCGTTTTTGTAACCTTTTTTTTATCGCGAAACTCGCTTTTTCCTCTCGTATATCTAAATACACCAATCTAGTATTGTATTTGATATGTAGCCACAAGTCGACATGACAACTTTTTGTTTACTCAATCACTACTCTCTATCATTAAATTTACTTTTCGGCCTTTTCTACTTTAAATCAAGCAAAATCTGAACCTATTTTCCAATTTGCGCAAACATAAAGTTGCCCTTTTCTAGTTTATTTTAAGATTGGTTTAGATTTTCACTTTTACTCTTTTTCCTTTTGACTAGATCGCCAACATCATCAACAATATTATTATAATATTTAATTTGTAGTTCACATGATATGAATTTCTGTACACATTAATACCTTATTAAACTTTCATTTATCGTGTGCATATTGTCACTAATCTGTTCTCAATATATTTAATCATTAAACACATGAATTAATATGTCACCATTCGTATGTGTCTGTTTTTGGCATTAGTTTTGAAATTCAGACAGATTTGTCTCTAATTTCTGTAATTCTACTTGTGCTTGGTTGTTTTGCATTTGTTGACAAAATTCACTGTATCCAAATTCGAGTTACAGTAGATCGATAAGAATGTGTGATTTATGATAATTGAAGAATTTCAATTAGAGTCTCAAGCAAAATAGTAATTTTAAATTAAAATATTTACATTTGTTAATTCATTTTGTGTGATACGTCGTATGTGAACTACCCCGTTGTATGTTGTGTTTGTTGTGGCATTTCTGTGACTGCACTGTTTTGCGTATTCTACTTTTGAGATCGAGTTTGTCTAATTTCGTTGCTTTTCTTAACTCGAACTACAACACCCAAAATGGATCCCAACTCCGCACTATCTGTGGTGGTGAATGCCATTTCCTCGTCAGTCCGTTCACTGCTCTCCTCGTGTGGTTTGCTCAAAAGGAATCGTGATGGACCGATCAACAGTCTACCAAACTAAATTATGCAGCTGATTGTGGCCAAATTGGAACTGGACAGTGATTTGACAAATTTGATTCGATTGCGATCGGTTTCCACAAGATGGCAAGCGGTGGTCGAGGACTACTGTCGAATGAAGAAATCGCTGATTGTGGTTATGCGACAAGGGAAGGCAAAGCGATCTATTATTTATGCCCCATCTATTAAGAACAGATTTTTTGGATTTGCGAATATTAAGGATTTCTCGTGTCTATTTTTGTTGCGCACTCAAGTGTCGTCTCAATGTTTGAAATCAGTAGAGAATCTATTTGTCAACATCGAACAACTCTCTATTCGTTGTGATGGTAAATATTTATTACGTCTTTTGTTTGTTTACCTTCACAACTAATAATTCATATACTTTCAGATAATTATCGTTTCCCTGATTTGGTCACGTACATCAATTCGCTGGACTCGCTGAAACAGCTCGACTTTGAAGGACCATTCGACCCAGCTCTACTCGCCCTCTCACCAGCCTTGTCCAAATTAGTCCACTTTTCATTTATTCCTCGTGGTGGGTTGAATGAAACTGATTTCCTTCAACTTGCCTCGAAACTTGGGTCAAGTTGTGTTGGTGTAAATTTTGGATTTACTCGTGAAGCCGTTGGTTGTCTTCACATCCGTCAATGGGACAACAACACCATCAGTCTGCCCTGGTTGAGCAATCTCACTCATTTACGAATGCACATTTTGGGTGAAGCTGTTGGCCAATTTGTGCACTTTCTGTGTGAACACGCAACTTCATTGAAAGTAATGAACTTGAAGTTTGGTGTAAGTGTGTTAACATTATTGCTGATTCATTATTAACTGAACCCTATTTTTGTAGTATTACTATGGCCTTGTATTGACACCGACTGTGCTGCGTGATCTGGCCAAACTGACCAACTTGGCTGAGCTTGTTCTAGTGCCTAGCAGAATACACTTCTCTGAGTTGGAACAAGCAGCCACTCAACCTACTCAAAGTGGACTCACTTCGCTTGCTTCTATTTTGACATGCAAACTGTTGGTCTCTCTCCACAGTGAGTCTCCCATCAGTGCTGGCCAATTCGCGCGTGTCATGTCTGTCATCTTGCCGAACTTGACCGATTTGGATCTAACTATTTATGGAAATTCTTCTGTTGATTCACAGTTTCAACATGAAATTGTACAGCAACATTTGAAACGATTCCCGAATTTGCGCAAGCACAAAATTAAAGTTCATGTTTAATTGTAATGTTACTATTTTAACAAGTGCGAGGCTTTACCATACAGGTAAGGATTTATTAACTAATGTAATTATACCTTAAAGTGCAATTACTAACATAAATATTACAGGAACGTCTTGCTATGAAACTGGAACAACGCTTTACAGAAACCAGAACGATGCGCAACACGGAGAAGGGCATTCTGAATTCGGCAAAAGTTCCAACACTTTCAACTAAAGACCAAGTTAATGAACTAGCTAAGCCTGTCAATATCTCAACAAAGCGCATTCGACGCACTGATGGTTTCTCTGGAAAGATGAGATATGGTGAAGTAAGTGTTGTTCCAATAGACAATAGTGAACCGGAAGCAATGAGTACTAACTTCATTATTATACACCCACCTGTAAACGGTAATTACTTTGCCACTTGCTATTTATATTATAATAATAACAAGAAAACTCAATTCCCTCGTGACAGGTCAAAATTGCGCGAACGTTTTCTTGTAAAAACCCCCTTTTGTACAGAGATTTGAACAATAAAAGTGGCAATTCAAATAACAGACAAATTCAGGATTTAAAAATACTTTTATTGAATGATTTCGGAAACAAACAAACCTTATTTGTCAAATTGGGAAGGTGGGAAAGGGGGTGAACTGGCTTCATATATCCTTGAAATATCACTTACACTTGTTAGTTTCATGAGATGAAATGAAAGTTGCTTTTAGATCCACCATCAAAGCAGCTATTGATCTAAATTGTCATTACATTAGAAAGAACTGGAGGTGATTTTGAGGTTTAAATTGAACATAAGGTTGAGATGAACAATTCTTATCCAACAAATTGCACTTTCTGACTTTAGACTTGACAATTTAAATCTAGAATGTAAACATTTTTTTCTTCAACGACACGTGAAGCGATTATGTTGCTGAAGAATGATTCATATTTGTTGTTATGGTGCATTAATGATCAGGGAATAGTTGAATGGTGAAAGATGATGACATTGTAGGAAAAAATAGATTGAGCAAGAAACTTTTAAATCGATGTGTTCGGTTAGGCATATTCTACCATTGGCACCTTGGTACTGGTGAAACAGGAAGGGTTGAATTCGTCGAGGTAACATCATCAGTGAAATGAATGAATCTAAATTGAAGATGAAGAACCAAGCGTAGAAAGTCTCAGTCTTCATCCGATAAACTGCATGGTCATTAAACATTTTCTGAATCTGAAATGACCATATGATACTTCAGAATAAAGATTTGCTTCAAAACTCACAACGTAATCAGGTTGTAAAGAGAAAATCCAATGCTTGCCATTCTAGAAAAATAAACATTAATTAAGAAACTTGCAACATCTTAAGAACAAAACCTTTTAAATAAAGCAAAATTTCAAGAAAAGGCCTTTTTCAACATTATTTAGAGCCATCAAAAAGAACCAGCGAACTCACAATGTCAGAATGCTCTACGGACACAGGAACTGATCCTCAGTTTCTGAATCTATATCTGATTCGTTCTTGTAAATAAATTATAATCTGATTAGGAATTAATCCAAGACAATTACCGAGAACTGCATACCGATTGAGATGTGTTGCAAGCCTGTCATTGTACTTGACGTTAACTTTCGTGACATTATGACAATCATGATGATGACATAAAAGAATTAATGTTGAGCTGACAACGATGACGATAAGAGATCAACACGAAAACACGTGGAAAATGTGAAAAACAGTAGAACCAACGTGATGTAATGCTTTGATAGCGATTCAGCAAACAGCTGATCGTGTGCGCGTTCGCCCAGCTGTGCAATGTTTTGATTGAGCTATGCCTTCCACTGCACTAAATGACACACTCTTCAACACGACCACACAAACACGCTCTGTGCTTGCCTGTTGACTGGAACCTTTAAATGATTTTTTCGGTACCAAGGACACATTTTTTGTATTGAGTACATAATATATCAATGTTCCTAGATTTTCACGATGAATCTAACGGTATTTTTTTGTAATCGAGAATCCTAAAACCCAAAATTCCAGAATCCAATTTTTGCTGGATCGACTCGAGACTATTTACATGGGATACCTTGTGGTCGAATTAGTCTGGTAAAAAATTCTCGTGACATTACGTCAAGTACTTTTGGCTGACGAAGTTTTTGTTTAGCATCCTTTTAGGATTTTAATATATAAGAGACCAGATGAGCTACCCGGGCTTCGCTCCGGACTTTCTAGAAGTTTCTAGAACATTCCATGGATATATCCATTACAGAGAATTACTTTCTAGAAGTTTCTAGAACATTCCATTGACATATCTATGTTTGTATCCTGCAAGGAAAGATCATTTCTGGAAATTTCCATGAATTTCTCGATTACAGAACATATATTTTGCATCCATAGCTTTGTTATTACTCATACTTGTCATTATTGCACGCGTGCCATAGCCACGTGTTAACGTGTTAAAATCCTAAGAATCCAAATATTTTTGAATCCATTGGATATTATGATCCGGGACATAGCCTATCATCTGACGGTGGGTGATAAGGGTATTCTGGAAAAATTTCATCAAGATCGGTCCAGTAGTATCAGAATCCATAAAGAACAAACTTTCAATTTTATGTATATAGATTTCCACATTTTTTTCTTCTAAATGTAATCTTTTATTTCCATCTAATTGTCATCTTCTACTTTGTAATTGATAATTATTGTTATCACTACTTTAAATAACACCAATAAATTTGTATTTAAATATTTGAATGCTATGAAAACTATCGGGCGTTGAAATTGGCATTTTTCGATTATGAATTAGAGTTTGAATTGATCTGTAAAATCAAATAAATTTATCTATTTGAACAATCGTGAAATTACAAAATAATTGAACCAATAAAAATTTGTCAGTGAATCATTCTGAATGCATTGCAAATTCATAATACTAAAATATCAATTTTCAAAATTGAAATACTAAATAAAACCCATTAATAGATAAAACAAGTAAAATGCCATAAAAACAAAATCATTCTATCCCAAATGATCCTTCAAGTCATCTTGAAAAGAGGATTGCCCAATTTCGCCTATTTTGAGATGGCTCGATTTCTTTTAAAATGTCTATTATTGGAGAGGGTATGGTCGACTGATACTAGATATATTGGAAACTAAGTGGCATTGTACACTGTTCCGGAATTATTCCAGAATAAAAACTTGAAATTGACGTATAGCTATACATGAGGTGTTTATTGTTTTTATTTAAAATTAAAGCTTTTCGCCTGAAATAACGGCGGAAACATATCCAATTTTTGTTAAATACTTTCCAAAAGGTAAATTATAAATATTTCATGGAAAACCGGAAGTAATAAATTTTTGTTCCAAATTTTTTGGAACTCACTTCCGGTTTTTGCTGTAATTAGGATTATTCTTTTTTGAAAAGTTATTCTTAGCTAAAATATAGTGTTTTTATAATATTTTAACAAATATATAAAATATTAAATCATTTCACAAAAAGATTTTTCAAAACACCTCATGTATACGTCAATTTCAAGTTTTTATTCTGGAATAATTCCGGAACAGTGTACAATGCCACTTAGTTTCAAATATATCAGTCGACCATACCCTCTCCAATAATAGATATTTTAAAAGAAATCGAGCCATCTCAAAATAGGCGGAAAAAGTACCATTTTGGGCAATGCTCTTTGTACATTTCCTCGTAGGTACAAAATGAAACTTGTGATCATTCTGTTGTTGGTCTTTGTCTCCTATGTTTCTACTCAAAAGAAATTGTGGGTGATCCAATTTGGAACCTAACCATTTCAGTGGTGGGTCACATTTAGTCCAAAATGACACCATGCACCTCTGGACCTGAAATTGATCATCACATGGCTGAATTTGATAGAGAACTGAGATGGGGATTGCATTTGCTTTATGGCACTGACCCGAAAAGTCATTTTGAATTGATTCGAGTGCACGAGATGGGATGGTGCATTGATGCTGGCTTTGCCTATTCAGACTGGCAGTTGGAGGTGTGATTTGAGGTGAGACTCAACTCGACTGTTGGCGACTACAAGTGTCACTATTTTTATGACAAATATGAAAATATTGTTGTGTTGATCAAGACTAATTGGTTCAATTGTACGTGTGTTTCGAAGCATTGTGATCATTAACCAAGAGGTTCGCACTGCAATCTCATTGCTTCTGATGAATTTCAACCTATGACACATTTCCTAACCTTAACAATCAATGCTCTCATTAATCAATAGTCTCCACCCTTTCTATTTTCATTACCAATCACAATCTAAATCTATACAATATAAATTGCGTAATCACTTTAAATGTCAACTCATGGGAATCGAATAAATGTTCACAATTAGTGAATACGATTACAAATTCACTTCACTTATAAAAATAGTCATAAAGAAATAAACACATCACTCACAAATGATTTGTTTCTTCGCTTTCTAATATTAATAATATAGCTATATAGCTTCGTCAACGAACTCAAATAGAGTTTGGATATAAAAGAGTAAAAATGTAATGTATGTAGGGTCAAAAATGACCAAAAAGCAGCACGAATCAGAATTTAGTAATTTAAATTTGAATTCATATTTTCAAATTACGTAAACATATGATTGTGTGTTGTCACATGGGTGGAAATAGACAAATTGCAGTTTGGCTCAATCATTTGTTGTGGTTGTTGTGTGTGTGCTCTGTAGTCGACACTCGCTATTTTGCCTTTTGACTGGTGAACATTTTCTGTCGTTCTCCTATTTTGCTTTGTGATTGTCCACTCCAATCGTCCCAAGCCCGATTGATAATGGCCACTGTGTGCGACAAGAATTTGAAGAAACGAGTGAAGGTGCCTCAAGTACAGACAGTACCAAGTGACGATATGTTGCCAAACCCGAACATGTCGATTCAAAAGAAGATGATTAATTCACTTCCAAACGAAATGTTGCGATATGTTTTTGACAAATTGGAGATTGACGGGTTGATTGGCATTCGAGGTGTGTGCACTCGGTGGCTGGGACTGGCCGAAGACATCTGTCGTGAGAAGAGGTCCATTCTGATTGAATCTAAAGCTAAAAACATTCCCGATCCCGATTTGTCTGTCACTTTTAATGGTTTGGTCGACTTTAGCAAGGGTTGGACTGTTCTCAAAGTGAAACCAATCAAGAATAGACGAAATGTAATTGCACTGTCCACTGATTTGTGTATCCTTTTAGGAAAACTATTCCCGCATGTTGAAAATCTCGTGTTCAACGTAACTCTCCAGCGCAACACGGATACTGCAGACAGTCTGTTGACTTTACTCAACAAATGGTCATCAACTCTCGTTGCTCTATGTTTGAAGGTTTCAGACGCTCCCTCCTTGAACTATTTCATTGTAAAATCTCATTACGATCAATTGTTCGATCACATCAACAAATTGACCAATCTCAAGCGATTTGCATTCTACGAGCCTCTCAAGTCGACTTACAAGTTGGATTTTCTAACTCGTTTGGAGCACTGCACTATTTTTACATATTATTCGGATCTACTTGACACAATTCCGCTTCTAGGAAAGGATTGCACCAGTTTGAGTTTGCTTCAATTTACCACACTCAAAGAAATCACACAATTTCTCAAACTCAATGCTCCGTTGGTGAAAGGTCTCACTCATTTGAGATTGATTGCCTTTCAGCCTGAAGTTTTGTCATTTGTTTGTGGCAATTTTAGTGCCCTTCAGATGTTGGATATCCAAATTTTGTACAAGGTAAAAGTAATTCATCCTTTTGATTGCTTTATTATATTTTCCTTTCTCACAGACTTTCAATGCAGACATCATTTCCGACCTTGCTCGACTGTCCAAACTATCTCAACTGTCGATTCGTTCTTTCGAATTTGATTTGTCCACTCTGGCCCGATCTAATTTATCCACTTTGAGTTCCGTTCAAATTCTTGCGATTACTCATTTTGAAATTGATGACCAACAATTTGATGGAGACAAATTTTGTCGAGTTCTGTCATTTGTTTTTCCGAACCTCCACCAACTCACCATCAAAACATAATTTAAAACGGGTTCGAGACGGAATCGCTGAGCATTTGGATCGTTTCGTTCACTTGCGCAAACATGTGATTGCTTCTGATTAATATTTTAACATATGAAACATTTCCTAACCTTTTTCATTCTATCCTTTCTTTAAATATTTTAATCTTTTAATCAATAGTATCACTCTTTGTATTTTCACTACCAATCACAATCTAAATCTATACAACATACAATGTACTTTAAATGTCAATTAATATCCGTTATTTTTCAACTCATGTGATTCGAGTAAATGTACACATTGATTGGACACGATTACAAATTCACTTTAAATATTAAATGAACCAATAAATAAAGTGCTAAATAAAACGAAAATCCAAATGCATTCACATTCGAATCTTCATCACCATTAGATTGCACTGTTCTACTCAGTTTCAACATGAAACTTTTTCTCGTTCTGATGTTTGTCTTTGTCGTTTGTGTCTCCACTCAAAATGACACAAACAAGACTTTTGGAGACTCAACCGAATGGAGCCTTGACATTGAAGTGATGGATCACCTTGACCCTAAAATGACTTCATGCATCCCTGGAACCGAAATAGAGCATCACATGACTGAATTCCAGGGCGAATTTATGGTAGGATTCCATTTACGTTTCGACTATAAAGTGATTCGAGTGCTAGAAATGGGCTGGTGGAAAGAGTCGAGCATGGCATACACCAACTGGCAGATGGAGGTGATCTTTGAGGCGAGACTGGCCAATCAAGTTGGTGATTACAAGTGTCACTATTACTATGTCAAAAAATCAAGGCTTTCTCACTGTGGACATTTTGAATAGATTCAATTGTACATGCATTTTGCAGTATTGTGATCATGAATGATCGATTAATAAGGTTAGATTTTTTCACAAAACTACAATATCTTAAGTTACTCTTTATAAATATTCTTATTGATTAGTAATAATTAAAGAGTTTCAATTAGAGACTAAAGCAAAATAGTAAATTTAATAGATAAATTAAAAAAATGAAATGATAAATGAACCAATCAATAGCTCAATTTGAGTAAAATGCAAAAACAATAAAACTGCAATTCAAAACTTTTTTTCAAAAAAAATAGACACGTCCTCTATGAAAGGCACTCTGTTGTGATCACTCATGTGAGTGTGAAGCACACTTTGTGATTGAGTTTGTTGTTGTGTTTGGTCACTTTTGTCTGTGCTGCTTTGGCGATTGCCTTTTCGTGTCGAGTTACTTTGTTCACTCTCAACCTCAATCAAAATGGACCCCAACTCCAAACAATCTGTGGTTATCGATGCGGTTGACTCACTCGCCTCCGATTTTGGCCAATTGAATCCCTTCACTCGCAGTGGTGAACCACCGATCGACCGCATTCCTAACGAAATAATGCAGTTGATTATGGCCAAGTTGGAATTGAACGGTGATGTTACGAAGTTGGTTCGATTGCGTTCGGTATCTACAAAGTGGAAGGCACTCGTCGAGGACTACTTCTCACAGAAGAAATCGTTGATTGTGTTCGATTTCCAGCTGCAATCATACTATGATTTTGAGAAAAGATTTTTTGGTTTTGCGAAACTGAAAAATTTCACACGTCTGGATTTGGTTTCTAATATTCCTCTTGATTGTTTGCGATCACTGTTGGAAATGTTTCCTAACATTGTTCAGCTGTCTATTGATTGTTATTGTAAATATTATCTTATCTTTTTGTATCTTGACCATAACAAAATTTGATCACTCTTACAGATCGTACTCGAGTCCCTGCTTTAGTGAATTACATCAATTCGTTGGACTCGCTCAAGCAACTCGACCTTGTAATGCCATTTGTGCCAGCTACTTATCTCTCTCCAACTTGGCCCAAATTGGAACATTTTTCAATCTATGTTGGAAGTTTCAATGACGACGAACGTCTTCAACTGGTTTCTCATCTTGAGCCAAGTTGTGTTCGTGTCCACTTTAATGGAATGTTTACTTATGAACAAGTTCGTCAGTGGCACACCAACAATCCCAACTGGTTGGCCAATTTGACTCATTTGCGTATTCGGGTTGATGGAACAAGTGAAGAATGTGCTCAAGCTGTGCACTATCTCTCTCAGCACGCAACTTCCATCAAGTTTTTGAACTTGCCTTTTTTGTATTGGGTATGTGCTTATTTCTAAATTTCTATTCTTTTAACAAACTAAATTATTCTTACAAAAACAGTCCTTCGAAATGACACCCACTCTCATTTGTGATCTCAGCAAATTGACCAATTTGGTTGAGCTTGAACTTGGGGACATCTCAATGGACATCCGCAAGTTGACCGAAACAGCTGCCAAAGATGAACTCACTTCGATTGCCTCTGTCCTGACTTTTAAACTTGATTTTCTTTGTCTCGTTGCTGATGGTTCCATCAGTGCTGACCAACTCTCACGTGTTCTATCTGTCATTTTTCCTAACTTGGGCCAACTCGATCTTACTATCAGTGCTCGATATTTAACTCAACAGTTTCAACATGAATTTGAGCAATATTTGAATCGATTTCCAAAACTGCGCAATCATGATATTAACTATTCCTAATTCATTTTTGTAACCGTTTTATCGCGAGATTCGTTTCCCCCTCTCTTTTCTATTTTTAAATAGACCATTTAATCTACTATTGATATTTCATATGTAACCACAAGTCGATATGACAACTTTCTGTATATACTCATTAATACTTTATCATTAAACTTACTTTCAATGAAAGCTGATTAAGGTTTGTTTTGATTGAGGTTGTTTGATTTTATTTGTTATTAGTAATGCGTCTTGCCAGTCATCACCTGCTTTGATTTCGTCTTGATCCAGATAGATGGAGGTCACATCCAACTTGACCAACTCTTCTTTGAGTATTCTCGCGTATGTGACCCATCATCGCTTGCATAACTTATCATGATGGTTTTGGCCGGCGAACTTTGGATAAGTTCTTGTTGCGTATTCCAACAGTAGCCATTTCGAATACTTCTGCCTTGCAAAAATAATTCTTTTTTGAGTTGGGCATCCATGAATTGAATTGAATGCCAATTGCAAGGTCAAGCCTTTTGGGGGCCAATTCTTCTTGCTAATAAAAATGATTGAAAGAATTTTCCACCGCCAACGCGCACTTGAACTCGATGTTGGTTGGACTTTGGTTGAGGCCATATTTGGAAGGGATGTTCGTCACACAGATTAAGATGAAGAAGAAAACGACGACGGCAAACTGTTTCTCCCAATACAGCCAAACAATTTTTCAATCTCATAACACTGAGATTTAGTTTAGCATTGCAAAGATGGTGGATTTAATAGAACTGTGATGAAATTATTTTAAAAATTCACAAATGAACATTTCTTATTCTCATTTTGGTTGTATTGTTGCTCAAATTGAATTTTTATTGAAATTAACATTGAACATTGCAGCAAAATATGCATTTTGTGTGATATAAATCAATTAGCTTTAATTAATTGGTCACATTATTGTCGTTCTGCAAAGAAAATGAAGTTGTTTGGTTTTTAATCGATATAAATTGCCATTTCGACATTTTCCAAATAAGAGCCCAAGAAGAAACCAAAAGTTTTTTTTATTCTCCCAATTTATTATTAGTTTTGGTAATATATTCACACATTTCACTTTATTCACTATCGAATCAAAAAGATTCATAAATGTTTGTTCAAATTATTTATGAATCAAATTAAAACGAGATGAAATTGTCTACCGTGAGATGAAGTTCGTAAACATATGTCAACTTCTCTCGTTTCATTCATTGGAAAATGATTACTATGGCGAAGAGATGATCTCGAAACATCAAACACGATCTTCAATTTATAGTTTCTTTTCGTACATTTTCTCACTAATACATTTGAATATAATCGTAACCGTAAGTTTGAGTGGTGATAATTTGCTTTTGCCTTTGACGTTAGTGCTGCTAGCTACGAGCGTGCAGAGAAGTGTGCATGTGTGCATGGAGTGGTTATTTGGCTAACTCGTACAGCGAACGTGTTTGTTTATGTTTTGCCTACATGCTTTTGATAGTCAACAATAAACTGTCATAGTTGATTTGATAAGAAGTTACACACATTATTGTTTTGAAAGCATTTGTTATCATTTTCATCATCACCGACTAAAAGTGACTGCACTATGGACAGTAGAAGTTTGTTCTCATTTGCATTTGTATTTTGTTGTGCCTGCTCGTTTCTATTTGTGCTTGTGAACATTTTTCTCTCGCTTTATTTTGTCAAGTATTTCTACACTCAAATGGAAAGTAAACTTGCAATGTTACGCAAACAGAATTTTGTGCTGCACAAAAAGAAGAAGAATAAGAAGCAGAATAGCTCGATGAACATTCTATTCTACCGAACGAAATGGTGCGGTACATTTTGGTCAAATTGAATGTTCAACTGCTGATCACAATTCGAGGAGTTTGCAAACGGTGGAAAGTGCACATCGAGGACATTTGTCGTGAGAAGCGGACGCTCATGTTGATTGAGTCTGGGGAATTTAAACAAATCCGAATATCCAATTTATCTCATCGATTTAATGGAGTGATTGACTTTAGTAGCGACAAGAATTGTGTGGTTCTCAAATCGAGGTCAAATCACCTATCTTCAATGTCCAAAGATTTGTGCCTTCTTTTATCGAAACTTTTCCCATGGATTGAACATTTCGCTCTCAATTCACAATTTGATTCAGGTGAAAATCTTTTCAGTCATTTACTCAGAAACTGGTCGTCCACATTGGTCACTTTACTCATTCCGCATTACTCTTCTGCTTTTCCTGATTCTCGTTATCACTCATCATACGAACACCTCAACTCGTTGACCCACCTGAAACGACTCGATTTGCTCGACATTGATCCACTCAAGTTGACAAGTCACGTGACTGTTCTATCTCGACTGCAGCATTATTTATCGAGTACCAATCGTATTCTCAGTGTTCTACCTCATCTCGGACCGCACTGTACGAGTTTGTACCTGTTTGGCAGTGTATCCCTACACGACTTGACTCAATGGCCAAGTCTCAATCTCAATTTAGTGAAAAGTCTCACCCACTTGAGAGTGTTTGCAGAAGAGCACGAGGTTTTGCCGTTCGTTTGTGCCAACTTTGTGCAGCTTCGAATGTTGAGTTTGGATTTTACGCATCGATTTGTAAGTTGATTTGTTGATTTTATAGTTTTAAATTCTATATTTCTTAAAATAGATTTTCGATTCAGATGTTATCCACCATTTGGCTCGATTGTCGCATCTATCTCAACTATCGATTCATTGGTTTGTGTTTGATTGGACTTCACTCGATTCAATGGACTTACCAATTTTGAATTCGGTTCACAATCTTTCGATTCACGATTTTGGCGTTCAATTTGGTGCTCGTGAACAGAAATTTGATGGTGAGCAATTTTGTAACCATTTTCTGTTGCGCATTTTCCCCAGCCTCCAACAAATTACAATCAAACATCGAGATGTGCTTGTGCGTGAGGCTTTTGCGAAACATTTGGATCATTTAATGAAGGTTCTTTTTGTTATTGATTGATTATATTTGATTGTTCCGAATGCTCGTTTTTTTTTGTTCGTATACAATCAATTTTGTTTAATTTTTAGGAGATAATAAATAATTTAGTAAAGCTAATAAAAATGTTGTGAAAATTCTTTTTTGAACATTAAATTTATCAAAGACAAATGAGATCAATTGATAGACACAAAATCAATTCGAGTGAAGCTGAGTTTGTCATTGTGAGTAGTGTCACTGTCACCGTGTAAACTTGTGCCATTGAATCACACGTGTTTTGGTTAGGCAGATGATTTACAGACAGCGTGCTGGCATTTTGCTGTGAGTTGTGTGTTCTGCTGTACATTGTATGCTCTCCTCTGTGTTCAACCAAATTGAACTCGATTCTATTTGTGCTCGTCACTCGAAATGGACCACTTTGTGTCTCATCTCTCGGCTCGAGTCGATGCCACAGCTGCCGACCTGAAGACATCACTGCACTCGCATGTGGACTCGACTGTGGACAGCAGACTGGACACATTCAAAGTCGAGTTGGCCTCGCTGGTTCGGTCTGCTGTGGTCGAGTGCATTCGCACTGAAGGAAGATATCAACACTGGCGGGTCGAGACCACCTACACCCCCTGCGGGTCTGATCATCAACACAATCAATCTCTAAATGATGTTGCTCTGATGCCGAATCACTCGACCAGTTTCATCGAAGGCATACCGCCACATTTGCTCGCCGAGTTCAGTGCAGCCACAACCTCTCAATGTATTGCCGATGTCACCTTTCCCTCTGGTCATTCTGTCTCCATTCCACTCTACAATGTACCAAATCAACACCAATCTCAACACATTTCCGAGCAATCTTCTCTTCTCCCCAATTTGGACACTACCGAACAGGACAACACTTCAGCACAATCTGCACAAACAAACAACAACCAACAAATCAATCTCGAGCCATTTCAAACTGACAATCGTGTCTCGTTGCTTCCGACTGCATCGACCAGTGCAATCGTTTCCGATGGTCATCCTTCCACCAATTCTGTCTCATCAGAATCACCTTCGAATGTATCTTCACCAGTCCGCACTGTTCAACCTCCGAATGACATTCACATCAAACAAGAACAACTCGATGACCAATCAGACAACGAAGGTATGAGTTATGGTTGTTTGTATGTGACTTTATTTATACATTTGTTGTAATTCACACAGATCCAGACACAAATGCTCACAATGTCAATTTGAACATCAAAACTGAACCGATGGACTGCGATTTTGTGGTTGTCAAGGAGGAGATCAAAGAGGAAGATGACTGTGATGGATGTGACCGATGGATTGTGAAGAAGGAAGAGGTGAGTGATGATGATGAAGTGGACAATGAAGGTGGACTGATTCGAGGTGGTGACAATGATGAAGTTGATGATGAACCGAATGTTGATAATGGCCAACTGTTGAGCAATCCATCCCGAGACAATCAAAATACTTTCAATGTGAATGAATCTATCGAGGAAGGTGGCGCAAGTTTGGAAGGTCAAGAACAAATTGCCAACACTGCAAATCAGTCCAATGACCAGACTCAATCAGATGATCTATTGTCACCTTCGACCAGCACTGGACAAGGATCGAATCGAATTGTACTGAATGAACAGGCAACTGTTTCCACTCGCCAGAAAGTCACTAAACGAAAACAAGCTGCATTGAATCGAACTGGGAAAAGATCGAAGCAAACAATCGAGGATGGAGATGACGACGAAGGTGGTGAAGACATTGCAAATGAAGACCGAGAAGAAGCAAAAGTCAAAATTGTCTATTTGAATTGTACCGAGTCAAATTGTACTGTCAAGTTGGATTCAGTGGTTCACTTGCACGACCATTTGCGCACTGTGCATCAACTCTCTCCTCTTCAATGTTTTGCCACGAATTGCAATGTACGATTCGATGAACCGTAAGTGAATACTTAAAATTCACATTAAATTGACCTAGTTTTATTTTTCAGTCATCAGATTTCTGCTCACATGAAACTGCACAATTCTCGAAATACTCGATTTCTCTGTGCAGTTTGTCACAAAGAATTTGATTCTCAATACTATGCTTACATTCACTGGTACCACATTCATCAGACTGGTCAGTTCGAGTGCAATCTCACGGACGACTGTTTCCAAGTGACTGACAATCGTGTCAAGATGAAAACTCATCAACAAACCGCACATCACACCTATTCGAAGCATCTCCACTGCACTCAGCCTGGATGTACTGCTTCATTTGCTTTCCAAGCTCACTTGAAACTACACGAACGGACTCATCTCGACGGTGACAAATTTCACTGCAACTGGCCTCATTGCAGCAAGCAATGCAAGCTACGTTCAAATCTGGTGAAACACATTCGAACGCAACACTTTGGTTTGCCTGCAACAATGAAAGAACAGAAGGCAAAGAACATTGTGGACCTGCGAGACCCGAACGAATATGTTCGAGTGGTGGTGGACGAGTGAGATTGTCGAGTTGATTCAACTTTATTTACTTGTTTGGTCTATCTAGACGTTCATTTGTTTTACACTTTACATTTATCTTTTCTTTTGATTAAATTTCCCAATTTCCTTTTTTCACAATTCGCAGTATCAATTTGTTTGTTCATTGTCTCACAAATTAATATAATCTTCAAATGTATGTCTTTGTCTGAGTATTACCACAATAAATGTTGCTTTGTTGAATCGATATTAGATTTTGATAATTTGGTGATGAGTACTTTTGGAGTAGTACTAAATTGAGTTTGAATAATAAAATGAATCATGCACCATCGAGCAGACAGACAGAACTGGCAAACACACACAACAGCTATAAACTTTTCAGTCTGACAACTATTTTCACTGTGTTGGGTGGAAATAGTGGCACTTGCAGTTGTTATGTTTGCTGCGGCTGCATCACCTCTCTCACATGTGACTGCAGTTTTCTCATTCCCTTTGTATGTGACTTTATTTATACATTTGTTGTAATTCACACAGATCCAGACACAAATGCTCAAAATGTCAATTTGAACATCAAAACTGAATCGATGGACTGCGATTTTGTTGAAGTCAAGGAGGAGATCAAAGAGGAAGATGACTGTGATGGATGTGACCGATGGATTGTGAAGAAGGAAGAGGTGAGTGATGATGATGAAGTGGACAATGATGGACATGGATTGCCAATTGATGAAGTGAACGACGAAGATGGAGTGATTCGAGGTGGTGACAATTATGAAGTTGATGATGGCGAACTGTTGAGCAATCCATCCCGAGACAATCAAAGTGCTTCCAATGTGAATGAATCTATCGACGAAGGTGGCGCAAGTTTGGAAGGTCAAGAACAAATTGCCAACACTGCAAATCAGTCCAATGACCAGACTCAATCAGATGATCTATTGTCACCTTCGACCAGCACTGGACAAGGATCGAATCGAATTGCACTGACTGAACAGGCAACTGTTTCCACACGCCAGAAAGTCACTAAACGAAAACAGCCAACTTCGAAACGATCTGCGAAAAGATCGAAGAAAACAATCGAGGATGGAGATGATGACGAAGGTGGTGAAGATATTGCAAATGAAGACCGAGAAGAAGCAAAAGTCAAAATTGTCTATTTGAATTGTACCGAGTCAAATTGTACTGCCAAGTTGGATTCAGTGGTTCACTTGCACGACCATTTGCGCACTGTGCATCAACTCTCTCCCATTCAATGTTTTGCCATGAATTGTAATGCACGATTCGATGAACGGTTAGTGAATACTATAATTTCACATTAAATTGACCTAGTTTTATTTTGCAGACAGCAAATTTGGGCTCACATCAAACTGCACCATTCTCAAAATACTCGATTCCTCTGTGCAGTTTGCCACAAGGAATTTGATTCACAACATAAAACTTACAATCACTGGTACCAGAAGCATCTGACTGGTCAGTTCGGAGTGCAATCTCACGGACGACTGTGCCCAAGTGACTGACACTCGTAACAAGATGATAACTCATCAACTAACCGCACATCACAACTATTCGAAGCATATCCGGTGCCCTCGCCCTGGTTGTAATGCTACTTTTGCTTTCCAAGCTCACTTGAAACGTCATGAACGGACTCATCTCGACGGTGACAAATTTCACTGCAACTGGCCACATTGCAGCTATCGTACTAAACAACGTGGAATTCTGGTTCGACACATTCGAATGAAACACTTTGGTTTGCCTGCAACAATGAAAGAACAAAAGGAGAAGAACATTGTGGACCTGCGAGACCCGAACGAATTTGTTCGAGTGGTGGTGGACGAGTGAGAATGTCGAGTTTCTTATTTACTTGTATTATGACTTTTTTAAAGCATTAAATTCATTTCATTTTTATTTATCACTATTTTCTCTTATTTTGTATTTGTAATTCAATTCATTTGAATACTTGTTGGGTAGATTTTACTGAAACTGAGTTTTTAATTAGCGCTCTAAAATGGTAGAAACTTGAATTAACCCTTTGTTTTGTTGATCTTTAATTAAAAACTCAGAGAGTCAGTAATTCGATTACAGAGACCAGATCGAAGAAAATATCTACAGATCGATTCCTCTTCTTTTTATTTGACATCCGAGTAAATCACCGAGTTCAATACGTTTGGAATGTGTATTTATTCCATTTTCTTTAAAATCTCAGTAAATCGCATGGATGGATTGGTCGATATGGGAAAGTGAGCAGCCCGTATTTGAATCGCGATACAAAAATACAAACTTTCACAATACAAACACTTTACATATCAGTAAATATTAATTAATTCACATTTGATTTGAAAATGATTTCAATTCGAACTTGAAAATACATAGAAATAGTGTACCATTTTGTTGCCTACATTCGATTTGTGCAAATTATCGCCTCAATTTCAAGTTTCAAGTTTCTACTTGCAGAAATGTATCTCCAGTCGATTTGTATCGCGATCTTGGTGGCATTTTTCTTTGGCCCATCACTGGTTTGCTCAACTCTGGCCCAATCGTCGTCACAAGAGGACAATCAGTCAACCTATTTGCAACGCAATCTGATTGCACAAGCCAAACGAGAACTGCAAGTGAATGTTGTCGCTGAACGGAGTTTGCCTTCGCAACGAGTTCACAATCAAATTCCATTCATCAATCGTCTCCTTCGTCAGCGTAATCGGCCAAATCTTGGTGGACGTCATGAGAGTCAAAGTCCAGCAGATTCTCCTCCGTCTTATGAAAGTCTCTTTCCTGGACGTGCCGGACCGTCACGTGTTGGATCGTTCCAAGCTGGACCATTTCAACGCAGACATTCTCTACGAAGATCTTCTCAATCCAACCCGTCTCGATTGACCAAATTCGACGGATTCACAGGAACACAACTCAAAAAGAGCTCACCCGAAGCGAATCAAGTATTCACCGGCATCAAGCCCCTAATCCGCCAACATCGTCCCACAATGGAACAAATGCAACTTTACCAAATTCTCAAGAAAAAGACACAACATTCCTTCAATGTGCACTCATACGAGATTACATTCAAGGCCCTGGACAGTGTCGTAAAGAGAGGCAAGAACAAGAAGCATTCCATCTGGTGCAAAGTGCATGCCTACCAAAGTGGTGGCGATTATGAAATTCATGGTCTCAATTGTTTTGGGACGAAATTTGATTTCAATGAACCGATGGGCAGAAAGGTGGTCTATCCTCCGCCGTTGATCAGTGACAAGTAAGTGACTTTTGATGATGGGATTACTAATAAGTTTAATATTATCTAATAAAATTGTTCTACAGAAATGATGCTTAAAGATCAACCAACTCTCGGGATATGAGCACAAGTGATGATGATGATATTATGCAATGAATGTTTAATTCTATTGAATCAATAAACAATTTTGTTGAGGAATTTGAATCGTTTTTGTTATTTATTTAAATGTTGGAGTGTCGGCTGAATAGGATTGACATTGAAAATGTCATTCATGATTTTCCTGTATTGGGCGAGCAATCCTTCACAGTGACACTTGACGTACAGACTTTTGGCTACAGTCGCATTCAAGATCATCTTGATCTTGATTGGCTGTGCAGTGCAGAGTTGTGGGCTGTAGAGCGATGCTCGGTTGAGTTCTGCCGCGATCGATTCAGATCGTTTGTAAACCTCTGGAAGTGCCAAGGAACGAGCCACTTTTTGAACAAGTAGAATGAACTTGTTCATGATATCGATTATGGATTGAAGCATAGTTTTCAGTGCCTCGTTGCACTTGTGTGACGTAGGAGGAAGTGCGCAGGGAACCAGATTATTCATTGAAAGCAGTCGAGCATCTTGCAAGAGCAGCCATTCCGTCAATCACTTCTAATCGTTCCTAGATAAAGTTGTTAGCCATTTGCTTTGAATCATTAATCAAAATTGATTAATCATTTCAATTTTATCATTATCACAATAATAACTTACGCATATCATCAACAGTCCCTCGAGAACGCGTTGATCTGGCTTGAGACGAAGCACAATCAGATTGAATTCGTAACACTTTTCTTGGATTGTTAAACTGGTCAGCATCTGATTGATCGCACTCTCCGCCTCAAGTGCACTGATTGAAGATTTGTAAGCGAATTCCAGCCACTGTCGGTTATATTCAGCGGGCAATTGGTCAAAGTTGGACACAAAATTGGATTGGTTCGATTCCATTTTGGTTTACCTGTGTTATGCTGTTTATGGTTAGGAAGTGAGAATGAATGTGCTGGTTGGCTTGTTCCAATCTTCTCGAATGCGTACAATGTACGTCGTACATATTCAAGCACAGGTAGTGGTATTAGTGACAATGTCTATATAGTGTCCGCATTGTCACCAATTTGCATATATGTTAGGGATTTTCTCCTTAAATCTACAGTTTTGTATGTGTAATTTTACTTTTAAAAAATATGCTTGAATTATGATATGAATTATATCTGTAGGTATTATTTTATGATAAAATTAATGAAAATTAGTTCCAAAAACAAAATAACACATAAAACTGTAGATTTGGGGAAAATCCCTATCTAAACCTTGATCTACATTTTCGGCCATATCTCGAGAACCTTAAGCTTCTCAGACCCAAGTCTGCCAGATTCGGAACCAGCGTAAAAAACTGAATAAGATAGACCATCTGAGGTCATTATGACAAAGCAGTTACCTGAAACGATACTACAATGAAAGTAGTGCAAAATACGTGTGCAGCTGAAACGAGTCACCGCTCAGTTTGCGAACGCCGCCACCAGGGGTATGTTAACGTCGCCTATGTTGAGATATTGTCTACTTGATTGGGAGTTATATTCATGACGCCCGATAACGAACCAAATGTGACTAGATGGAGTCCATTCAAAATAAACCCATCCCTACTACTTTTACTCAAATGACTAGGGTAGCAGGAAAAACATTGATGTATTCTGTATAAATAAATATCAAACAAATCATAGTTTATTTGTTTACTTTGTCAAGTATAGCATTTTCAATTATTTGTCCCTGAGAGTTCGACGGACCAGACCAGACAAACAGTTCCTCGAGTTCAAAGCTCACTATTATTGAGTCAGTGCAAACCCGGGGGCACAATGCGGCACTTGACACAAACAATAGCCACTTCCACTTAGCACCGCAACGTGTAGTCTAACACGTGCTATTGTCTCGAGGCCTGGTCAGTCCGACCGCCTGGCCTTGAAATGCGCTTGCAGGGCTTTATTCATTCTACCACAAATGTCAAATTGTGTCAATTTAGTTTCAAATCAATAAAAAGTGCACTTCAATATTTGCACAAATGGTGTCAGAATTTTTTTTTCTTGTGCACTGCAGTGTCGCAAATTGATTCAAAGTGTATATTCGGTTTATTAACATTGGACATTATGAGAGCAAATGTGTGTCTGTCATGGTCTGACCGAACAAAATAAAACTAAATTCAAGTACATTTATGAACTGCCAATGCGAAAGCAATGAATGCATAAAATCAAGTTTATTTCAAAATAATTTGAGACAAATACTACTAGATATAAAACAGAATTAAGAAAGCAGCGGTGATGAATAAATATTTTATATTTTATATAATTTAAATAAATAAGATTTTAGAAATATTTCTGAGAATACATATTGTTGAGCACTGAGCTGTCGGAAATTTGCCGCTCAATGTATTGGCCAACTGTTTGATTAGACATAAAGTTGTAATAGTACTCGGAAAATTTGTAATGCATCCTTTCTTTTGATTTAATGAAGAGGGCCAATGCCTGGAAGTGTACGTGCAAGTACCAGGCCGACCCGTGGCAGAGGTTGAGCACAGCTCACAGCACTCGACCAACCCACGAAAATAAGTTTAACATCTTGACCACCCAATGGGGGTCGTATCAGATATTAAGCTGATAAGAACAGATACTACACTTTTGATCTTAGCCAAAAGGCCGAGAAGCGATACTCAACACACCTGACACGATATCTTTTCTGCTCTAATGTGACTGTGCATCTGACAGGTGATACCAAAAATTACATAATTTTCCTGCTTAATCCAATCACTCAAAAATCCAAATTACAGAATATACGTTAGCACAGATGACATATGAAATCGATTTCATATATAGAAATGATGAAATCTTTTTGTGAAGATAATCGAATTCATTTGAAAATTTTTATTAGCTTTTACAAATTGACAGGTGTGGACATTTTTGTATTACGTTCATGCGGTTGAGCGTGCATTTAGACTTTAGACTTAGACAACTAAGAAAGTTGTTCTATTGAATGATTTGTATATCGTTTTTGTTATCTATTTAAATACTTAATATTTGAGTTGTCTGTTGAGCAACAACATTGTGAAATATGTCATTCATGATCTCGTGATATTGAGCGAACAATCCTTCACAATGCAACTTGACGTACAGACATTTGGCTACAGTCGCATTCAAGATCATCTTGATCGACCTTGGCTGTACAGTGCAGAGTTGTGGGCTGTAGAGCGAGGCTCGGTTGAGTTCACTCGCGATCCATTCGGCTCGTTGGTAAGCCACAGGTAGTCTCAAGGAACGAGCCACTTTTTGGACAAGCAGAATGAACTTGTTCATGATATCGATTGTGAATTGAAGCATAGTCTTCAATGCTTCTATGCCTTTGTACGACGTTTGCGGTAAAACGCACGGAACTAGATTATTATACATTGGTAACAGTCGAGCAACCTGATCGAGCACCATCAGCCATCTCTCAAAAGTATTATCCACTCTATCTATAGCAGTCACTCTGTTGACCATAGTAACAGTGAAACGGTGCTCGAATGTTTGCAGTAAAAGTTCTCCCTTCTCGATTACTTCCGATCGTTGATAGATGAAGTTGTTGGCCATTTGCTTTGTACATCAATCAAAATCGATTAATCAGTTCAATCTTACAATATTAATCACAATAACTTACACATATCATCAAAAGTCCCTCGAGAACGCGTTGATCTGGCTTGAGACGAAGCACAATCAAATTAAATTCGAACCACTTTTCTTGGATAGTCAAACTGGTCAGCATCTGATTGATCTCGTTCTCCACCTCATGCACGCTCATTGACGATTTGTCAGTGAATTCAAGCCACATTCGGTTATATTCAGCGGGTAAGTAGTCAAAGTTGGATACAAAGTTGGCTTGGTTGGCCATTTTAGCTTTTGATGTTACGGTGAGGTTGAATCTAATATGCTTCTTCCAATCCTCTTAAATATTTTCTAACTCGAACATATTCATATTCACGCAGTGGTATTAGTGACAATGTCTATATAGTGTTCTCATAGTCACCCAGTTGCATAATATTGCACAATTCCACTACTTGTGCACAACTCACCGCCTACTTCACATATATAGCACATTCGAACGGTAGGACGTATTCCCCGTCCAGTACTGACTCTCATCAGCCATCTCAAGTGATAATCAATAAGCGGATTATGATATGCACAACACAATGTGTATTACTCATGTATAATTCAATCGTATATTATGTGCAAGTGGTTCTTACAATGTCTACTATTGGGTCAGCTGGACACGGTCACAGGTCCACTTCGAAATCAATCGAAATGTTTTCATGTGAGCAATGTGTTGTCTACTTGATTGGTTTTCATGACGAACCAAATGCACGAGACAGACTCTGACACAGTCCAAAACGATTCTTTTGAGGCTTATTCCTACTCTCACTCAAATGACTCAACAGAGCAGGCAAACATTGATGAATCAATACATATCCTACAGATCAAACAAATCATAGTTTATTTGTTTATTATGCAAAATATGTCATTTTACATTATTTGTCCCTAAGAGTTTGGCAGGTCAGTGTAATACTCTTTTGTGAGCTCACACTGTCCATTGAGTCATAGCAAACTCACCCGGGGCACAATACGACCCTTGACACAAACAATAGCCTTCCTCTTCCAACCGCAACGTGTAGTCTAACATGTGTTTTGGCTCGAGGCTTGGTCAGTGCAACCCGCATGGCCTTGAAATGCGCTGGCAAGGAAAATTTATTCAAATGACAACTTATGCCAATTTAGTTGAATAGAAAATGAAATTGAATATTTTTCTCAAGTGGTCTCTGAAAAGAAGTGGGCCCTGCACTGGTTCGGCCGCAAAGTGATTCAAAGTGTATAATCGTGTTTATTAGCTCGCCCTGGACATAACGTGCAAACGATACTGTGTCATAGTAAAAAAAAATTACAGAAAAATAAAACCAAATTCAAATATAATTATGAATTCCCCAATCTAATGCACTGAATACACTAAAACAAAGTTTATTTCAATATAATTCGAGACAATTTAAATAAGACAGAAATATGAAAACAAATAATCTTAAAAATTGTCAAACACATTTGTGAATAGTAAAAGTGCAACAAAAACCCAGTGGACCAAGACCTATCCGTCATGAGCGATTTTGCAACTACTCGGATTTGGTTAAAGAAGCAAACAATCAAAATGCAAAATTAATTTGATTATTATCTATGCTGAATTAGCGAGATATTTTTGTAAACACAATACACTCGAATGTATTTAAATGCTCAATGTTGGAATTATAGGCTGAGAGGGATCACTGTGCAATATGTCCATCATGATCTTGCGGTATTGAACAAGCAATCCTTCACACTGGTGCTTGACGTACATACTTTTGGCTACAGTCTGATTCAGGATTTGTTTGATCGAAATTGGCTGTGAAGTCCAGGACGAGGTGTAAAGCGAATCTTGGTTGAGTGTCTTCGCGACCCATTCGCTACCTTGACAAAACTCAGGCAATCTCCAGGCACGAGCCACCTTTTGTGCGAGCTGAATGAGCTCATTCATGCGATCGACTGTGAGTCGTAGCATGCTGGTGAGCACATTGGTGCTCGGGTACCGTGTGGGCGCTCCAACGTACGAAATTTGATTATCCAGTGGCAGAAGTTGTGCTTCGCGTTCGAGCAACATCAACCATTCTACCTGGCTAATTCTCTTCTCGGTAGCGGCGAAACGGTTCTCGAATCGCTGCAGTAGAAATCCTCCCTCCACGATTACTTCCAATCGGAAATCGATGAAATTGTTTGCCAATTGCTATTGTGCATTAAACAATCGATTAATCATTTCAATCTTACAATAATCACAATAATAACTTACACATATCATCAACAGTCCCTCGAGAACGCGTTGATCTGGCTTGAGACCGTACATGATTTGACTGAATTCGAACCACTTGTCCACAAAAATTAAACTGATCAGCATCTGATTGATCTCATTCTCCACTTCTTGTACGGTCATTGATGATTTGTTGGTGAATTCAAGCCATAATCGTTTGTACTCCACTGGTAATAGGACAAAGTTGGACAGATTTGCTTGGTCCGTCATTTTGGTTTGCGGTGTTCACGGTAAAGATATGTTTCTCAATTTGCTTCTTCTCGAATGTACGCCACAAAATGTTCGAATGCTATTTGTAAGTCCTGATATTAGTTTGGACATACTTAACCACAGGTAGTGGCATTAGTGACCAATACTCATATAGAGAGTCCGAGTAGTTATCCTGGATGACTCAACCATTTGCATAATATTGGTCAATTCCACTACTCGTGCAACTTACAGAAATGTCCAAGATGTGCACTTTAGTACTGTGAAGAATATTAGCCCAACTGCCTGACCTTGAAAATTCGCTGGCTGGGATTCAATTTCCCACTAATTCAAATATCAAATTGTACCAATTTGTAGTTCAATAGAAAAAGAAATTGAATATTTGCTCAAATTGTGTCTGAAAAGAACGTTCAAGTGCTTCACTTCAAATTGGTGCACCACAAATTGACTCAAAGTGTAAAGTCGTGTTTATTAGCGCGGACTGGACATGAGAGTGTAAATGTACTGTCTGATAAAAAAAATAAATAAAACCAAACTCAAGTATTCATTTATGAAAAATCCAGTCTAGTGAAAATTAATGCATATTTTTTTAAATTACAATATACAACTCGAGACAACTCAAATAAAACAGAAATAAGAAATTGTATTTTATAAATAAGTTTGAATAAATTTGAAAAGAACTGAAATACAAGTATCTATTGAATTGGGTTTTGGATACTGATTTAGCTATCCCCTGCCATAACCCCGAACGGCCCATTGCCCCACACATCGCGACCCGAAAGGAAAATGCGTTAGTAGAAAATGAAAAATACTTATTTGGTTAAGTTAAATGTTAGCCATTACTGTCATGACCATGATGCATCTAGTCATACAGTAAACCACTGCGTCAGTGAGTCAGAGACAAAAGTTCAACTTTTGCTTGTTCACAATTCAGGGACTCGTCATAAACCAAATATGCACTGCTTTGTCTTTAGTCACTGTCAGTGACTCACTGACTGTCACGACAAACATCGTCGATATGAGTCATTTCTGTGCATACATAAGCACACAAAGTCCTGTCCTGTATGTCATTTGCTCTCTGTGTTTCTGTTTGGCAGGTTGTGTTCTAGTTTTGTCCACACCATTCTTCCCTCACCATGAAACACCTCAACGCTCTGCCCGATCTCGTGTTACGTCTCATTTTCTCCAAACTACCTCTCGTCGATCTTCTCACTGCGGCACGTGTCTGTCATCTCTGGAAATCGTACCAAACCGAAATTAGCACCAAATTTCGCTCTCTAACTTTGTTGGTTGGCCATCCCGATGCTGCCTCACTCATCACCGAATCGTGTTTCACTCACAAGTATCGTCATCTGCTGCGCAACGAAGATGGCACTCGAATGTATTTGCCTCAACATTTGCACTCACACTATCATCTCAAGTATGAATCCTTTTCCTATGATGATGCTGACGAATTGGTTCGAATCTTTCCGAACGTTTCAACACTCGAGATTGCCCTCAAACTGTACGTTTCTAAACAATTTGTGCTCGGTCAAATTGTCGCCCTGCTTCGCAACTGGTCTCCCGTGCTAAAGTCGCTGAAAATATATATGCAGTTCAATAAAGGCCCTAATTATGTCTACCTAAACGATGATACCGAATATGTCAACTTGTTTGCTGTGTTCAACTCGATGCCACAGTTGGAGCATCTCACACTGGATTCTGGTAATATAAATGGTGTTTTCTGCTATTTGAGTGGACTGAATGGAAGTCCATTTTCACTCGATCTGCCAATTCTTGGTCAATTGCGCGAATTCTACGTTGCGTCAAGTGAAGAAAATTTGCGCATCTTTGAAAAGTCATTTAACGACTTTGCTGCGCAGAATGAAAATCTGAAACAAATTGGTTTGGAATGTAAAATTTTTACATTTGGATCCACTTTTGACCAGTTTCATCTTAAGCATCCTCAACTGACCAGCAAGATTGCTTTTATTCAGTCCTTTAATCTCTACTCCCCAAAAACTACAATCTTGTCTGACAGTTTATCGCACTTTAGCTCGCTCACTTTTCTGCACTATCATGAAGATTTCAATTGTAGATACAACCCTCGTAACCACACTAGTCTGCTCGGTGGCACGTTGAACTCGGTCTCATCGTTGCCAAACTTACGTCACCTTCACATCACCACTTACATGCACTTCTTTAGAGCACCAACCTCGGAAGAATCGCGTGTTCAACTTGCGCCATTCAGTTCTGTTCAAGTGTTGACCATCAGTACCGACTTACCGCCAAACACTTCATTCGAATCCGTTCAATGGGCCTATCTCTTTCCGGAAGTTCAAGTGCTTGAACTGTTCTTAGATCTCAGTTTCAGCAAAAATCCCTATTTGTTCCTTTCGAAGCAGCAACTTCAACGCACGCTGTCTCCCTTTGTTCAATGTCCCAAGCTGCATCGTCTCTACACTCACGAGAAACTTTTCATGCTCAGAGATGATTACCCGCAATGTAATGAATGGATGGTGCTGCAGGTACGAGATCGGAAGATTATTATTAAAGTTGAACAGTTTGTTGATTAATTTTTATATTTTTGCAACTTTAATCTCAATCAATTTAGTTAATTGATTTTTCAATGTTTTTTAAAAATAAACTTTATTATTTTCATTTGTTTTATTATGTAATTAATTCTCAACCACAATTGAACAGATTCTCAAATTCTGATTTTGTGGTCAACAGTCAATTTGAATAATCTCAAGGTCTGTTCAATGCTTGACACTGATGCAACATTCTTTTGTTGTATGATGACAACATATGTTTTGGTTTGCTTGATTGAACTTGTTTGTCTGTGCAAACTGCCGACTTGCAATGACGAATGGAGATGCAATGTTCGGAATTTTGTTTGCATAAATTTTTGCTTGATGTGTAAGTTTGCTTCCCAAAGTCGGGATAGATTTATAATTTTTTTTGAATATAAGTTTAATAATTTCTTTGTTTAAAGTCACAATACAATGGTTTCGCTTTGATTAGATGATCCACGAGTCATTAATTGAGTCAATGCATCAAAGACTAAAGTTGCTCAACTATTACTTGTTCAGACACTCGTCATTAACGAAGTATTAATCGCTTTATCATTAGTCAATGACAGTAACGACAAATATTTGTCATTGTGATCATGTGAGTCATTTCTACGTTCACACATTAGAAAAAACCAATACTGTCATGTCTGTATCTCATTTTGCCTCTGTGTTTCTGTTTGGCAGGTGGTGTTCTAGTTTGGTCCACTTCACTCTTCCCTTATCATGAAGCACCTCAACACTCTGCCCTCACTCGTGCTACGTCTCATCTTCTCCAAACTACCTCTCGTCGATCTTGTCACTGCGGCACGTGTTTGTCATCTCTGGAAATCGTACCAAGTGCAAATTAGTGCCCAAGTGCACTCTCTCACCTTGTTGATTGGTGAAACCGATGCTGAGTCTCTCATCACCGAATCGTGTTTCACTCACAAGTATCGTCATCTACTGCTCAACGATGATGGCACTCGAATCTATTTGCCTCAACATTTGCCTGAACACTTTCATCTCAAGTATGAATCGTTTTCTATTGACCGTGCTGCCGAATTAGCTCAAATCTTTCCACACGTTACTACCCTCGAGATTGCCATCAGAGTGTTTGTTCCTGGAAAGTTTGTGTACGATCCAATTGTGAGCCTACTCGCCAACTGGTCTCCCATTCTGAAATCTTTGAAAATATTTCTTGAATTCAATGAATATAGTAGAGACTTTGATTATGAACGTGACCACACCGAACATGTGAATCTGTTCAAAGTGGTCAACTCAATGTCTCTGTTGGAACATCTCACAATGGATTTTAATACTTCAATTGATGATTTAATCGATGGAGTACCCGTTGCCATTGATCTGTCGCTTCTTGGTCAATTGCGAGAATTTTACTTTAAAATGGAAGATGACTATGATGACACTTTTGGGCGTTATTTAGAGTACTTTGCTGTGCACAATGACAATTTGACACAAATTGGTTTTGACTGTGACATGATTGGCCGTTCTTCCACACTTGAAAATATTTTTCTCAAGTTTCCTCAACTGAGAAGCAAGATTGTCCATTTTCCTTCTATTGTAATTTGGTTAAAACGTTTGTCTGACATTTTGCCTCACTTTAGTTCGCTTACATATTTTTGTTTCAATAACTTTGCCATCTTTGAACGTCTATTTGCCGGTGCATTGAACAGTCTCTCATCATTGCCCCAGTTGAAACACCTTTGTCTCAACACTAGAATGCGCTTTTTTAAGCTCAGGAAGTGTCACGTGATCAACTTGCTCAACTGAGTTCAGTTCAAGTATTGACCATTATCGTAAAATTGCATCCAAACACTTCAATTGAATCATTCAAATCGAATCACTGGGCTTATCTTTTCCCAAACGTTCAAGTGATTGGCATTGATCTTTTTGGGGCAATTGACGAGTCGAACAAGGCTGAACAGTTGCATCTTTCGGAGCAGCAACTTCAGTGCACACTGTCCACTTTTGTTCAATGTCCCAAGCTGCACCATCTCTACACGCATGAGAAACTCTTCTTGGACAACGATAAGTTGGATAAGTTTGATGACTCTGATGATTCTGAAGATTATTATGATTATCCGGAGGAGCAAGATGCCATTGAATGGACTGTGCTGCAGGTACAGGATCAGAAGATCATTGCTAAAGTTGAAAAAATGATGTTTGTTGATTAATTTTTTGTATTTTCCCACGATGTTTTAATGTCAATTCATTCAATCGATTATAATATTTTTAATTAATTTTTGTTTATTTCATTCTTTTGTGATTAAATTTGATTATTCGTTAAATTGTTTTTGTAATCCGTGAAATTTTTTAAAAATCAATCAAAACAATTATTTTAAAAATTTAAAGGTCGTATGTTTTTGTGTGAAATTCTTTTGTTCCAATCAGAATATTCTGTTGCAATCTCTAAGTTAAATAGCCGATATAAATCTATCGGTTGTCAATAAAGTCTATTTCAAGAATATGCAAATTCTGTATTAAATCGGCTAAATTAAGACACAACTTGTCAGTTTCACTGTCGGAATCGATTGCTCACTTTCGAAGGTTTGATCAGGTGCGAATCATCGACGACAAACATAAGAGACATTTAATGTATAAATGAGTGTGCAAAGTATGAACAATTTAGTTTTACGGTTATCAAGACATAATCAGTGAATCATTGATAGCGCCAAAAGTTTAACTTTTTCTTGTTCAGAGTCTCGTCATAAACGAAATATTCACTGCTTTATCTTTAGACTAAAGTTTAGGCAGTGAGTGCAAACATCATCGATATGAGTCATTTCTGTGCATACTTATTAGCCCACACAGTCCTGTCTTTATGTCATTTGCCCTCTGTGTTTCTGTTTGGCAGGTTGTGCTCTAGTTTTGTCCACTCCACTCTTCCCTCACCATGAAGCACTTCAACACTCTGCCCGATCTCGTGCTACGTCTCATCTTCTCCAAACTACCTCTCGTCGATCTTCTCACTGCGGCACGTGTTTGTCCTCTATGGAAATCGTACCAAATGCAAATTAGTGCCCAGGCGCACTCTCTCACTTTGTTGGTTGGCACAATCGATGCTGAGTCTCTCATGACCAATTCGTGTTTCACTCACAAGTATCGTCATCTACTGCGCGACGATGATGACAAGAGAATCTATTTGCCTCAACATTTGCACTCACGCCTTCGTCTCAAGTATGATTCGTTTTCCTTTGACCGTGCTACCGAATTGGTTCAAATATTTCCACGCGTCACAACACTTGAAATTGCCATCAAAGTGAACGTTCCAGGACAATTTGTGCTCGGTCCAATTGTGACTCTACTCACCAACTGGTCTCCCATTCTGAAATCTTTGAAAATGTTTCTTCAATTTAAAGAATTTAAATTTGATTACGAACGTTACAACTACAAGCGTGACCATACTGAATATGCGAATCTGTTCGAAGTGATCAACTCGATGTCTCTGTTGGAACATCTCACACTGGATTTGACTGATAAATCAATTTCCTGTTTCAATGATGAATCCATTACAATGGATCTGTCAATTCTTGATCAATTGCGCCAATTTAACTTCAAATCGAATGTTCATTTTGAATTGATGGATCGTTCTTTGGGGCACTTTGTTGTGCTAAATGATAATTTGACTCAAATTGGCTTTGGAAGCCAAATGGTTTATGGATCTTCTTTTCTAGAAGAGATTCTTCTCAAGTATCCTCAACTGACCAGCAAGATTGTCCACATTCCTTCCTCTAGTCCTGTAGTTCACTCAACACGTTTGTCTCACATTTTGCCTCACTTTAGTTGGCTTTCTTATCTTCATTTTGGTGAATTTGGCTACAAACGACGTCTATTTGACGGTGCACTGAACTACCTCTCATTGTTGCCTCAACTGACTCACCTTCATCTCACCACTAAAATGTTCTTCTTTAAAGGTTCAACTCAGAAAGTATCACGTGACCAACTTACTCAACTTGGCTCAATTCAAGTGTTGACCTTATCCGTCCCTGTGCCGTCAAACACTTCATTCGAATCGAACCACTGGGCTCATCTTTTCCCGAACGTTCAAGTGATTGAGCTGCTCATTGAGCTTCATCACAAAATTGACAATCCCAACAAGACTGAGCATTTGTACATTTCCAAGTTCGAACTTGAGCGCACTCTGTCCCCATTTGCTCAATGTCCCAAGCTGCATCATCTCTACACGTGTGAGAAGCTATTCTCTGTTAAAGAATTTTACAATCCCAGTGAATATGAAGATTATCGTGATAATCCGGTGCAAAAATTTACTGAATGGACTGTGCTGCAGTTGCTTAATCGGAATATTATTACTCAAGTTGAAAAGTGATACTGAGGTTGATTAACTTTTGTATTTTTGAAATTCCAATGTAATTCAGTCTATTCATTTTTCAGTATTTTAAAATAAACTTTATTATTTTCTAATTAATCTTTTTTGAATCATAAAATGTTTTTAAACTGATTTTACCATTTTTAAATTTTATTAAGTAGTCAAAACAATTATTTTGACATTTAAAAGTTGACAAGTTTTAGTTCAAAATTCGCATAAATGAACCTAAAAATCAACTGAAATAAATTTTGGGTTATAAGATACAAATAGATTTGACAAGTAAAGTTACATTTAGACTCGAAATATTGTCTTTACTCTATTACAAATCAAATGTTATTCAATCCAAATGCAAATTTTCTGCGATTCCGTTCTGATCAATACGTAATGCAAAAATGAAAAATTATAAAAATGAAATGTGAAAAGAAACAAGTTTATTTAAGAAAAATAAAATCAGACAATATATGATATAAAAGGAATAAAACCAGAATCGCTCAAAACTTGAGTAGAAATCCAATTGTAAGACTGAGAAACCACTTATAAAGTAATGAGTGGTTCTTCAGTTGGGCGCAGTCGGTTACGCACTTCCGAAGGTCGGATATTGTTGTTGTTGTCCCACTGGCTTGTGAAGACAGCATTCAATTCTTTTAGCAGTGGGGCCCGGGCTTCCAGTGAGCGCTTGACTTGGTCGAGGGTGGTGATTTCGCCCAGGGGAGTTGATGAATTGGTATTGCGCTTTAGGACGCACTTTTTCGTTCCAAAGAAGCTTTTCTTAACCTTTGCGTTCGCGCACTTCGTAATGGCGTCAAAGAATAAGTCCATATCTTTAGAGTCGCCATTAAACATCAACTTCTTTCGATCACTAAAATTGATGTGGGTGACATTGACCCGACGGCGCGATCGATCCTTGATTGTGGCGTGTCTCACACTGCCCCATCGCCACTGTTCGGTTATTTGACCGTCTGGCTTTGCAAAGACCAGACCAAAACTCTTGGAAACCAGAAGGAGGCGATCCTCCTGGTTGATCTCGTATGCTTCATCTATTTGCTCAACGACATCGAACAAGTAGTACAACATCTTAGTGAATTCTGATTGACAGGCACTGTAGAATGAACGAGTAGTAGTCACAGAAAGAGAAAGGCTTTCGAATGGCATCTGATGTATCAAGTCACAGTGATCGAGCAAGTCCAAAGTCCACGAATCTTATCGCCGAATAGATGATTGTTGCCGGACGGAAATGAATCGATTGTTGCGCAAACAATTGCAGAATCTATTGACATGAAATCCATTGAATCGGATTTTGGATTTTGATAATAATTGAATTAACCCTTCTGAAATTCCAGATTTTAATTCAAAACTAAATATGTTCAAAATTTTAAGTTAAGTGACTTTATTATATCATTTATCATTTTATTCTTTTTGTGACTGTCGTGAATTTAAGAAAAAATTCCGAGCTGAAAACATTTGTCAATGATTATTTGGCAGTTGCAATTTAGTCTACTGAAGTTGGGAATGGACATTTTTATGAGTGTTTCACTTTTGGCGTACAATTTGGCAATACACTTGGTCCAAGTAAAAAGATTACACATTATTGAAAGGGTTAAAAAAATTGATTGTTCATGTAAGAAAAACTCTGTAATATCTGAATTTGCAATAAAAAATGAAAATAAGTTTATTGAGACAAATAAATTAAATCAAGAAGTAAAAGGGCAATTCCAGAATTTCTCAAATTGGGACATTGATGGATATCAGAAGTGAAAAACTAGTTTGATCTATGTTTGATTCAAACCTTATTTGAACGATCAATCCAAACTCAAGAATGTAAAAATGAAGAATACAAAGATGCTGATAAAAACTCAAATAATTTTATTATTCACAAATTAAAATAAAAACATTGATAAAGAAATAAAACGAGATAAACTTATAATCTTAAAAAATAGATCCTAAAATTGAACTAAAGGAATGTCCTTGTCGTGAAATAGCTGCTTTGTGATGTTTGGTTCGTCTTTCAGAAGTTCCACGACTTGTCGGAGTGAGGTGAAATTGTTGCCAAGAATTGTCACTTTTGAGGTTGGCTTCTTCAGCACACATTTTCTGCTCCCGATCAAGGGGAATTGAGTGATTTCGGCAGGGACGTAGCGTTTGATCGTCTCCAAAAACAAATCCATGAGACCAGAACGGCCTTTGAATTCGAGCTTCTTCTTCTCGAACTCCAATTTGTCCATGTTCAATCGGGTGACATTTATAAGATGGCCTGATTTGGACTTGATTGTTGCGTGGGTAATTTCATCCCAACGCCACTGCTCAACAATTCGACCTTCGGGCTCGGTGAAGATGAGGCCGAATTGTTTGGACACAAGAAGAAAGCGGTTCTTGCGGGTCGAAAGGTCAACATGATCGATGACGGAAAACAAAGACATGATGATGACAGAATGTAGCGTGAAAGGAATTGAACATGAAATGAATTTCAAGAGCACAATCTGATGTATCAAACCACAATGTCAAAGGAAGTCCAAACTGGACCAAATCTTATCACCGATTAGACGGATTGTTGCACGACTCAAATGAATCATTCAATAACTAAACAATCGCGTAATCATGGATTCCATATGATGGATAATATATTTAAACCATTAATTCCCATTTCCAATACTTTGTAGATAAAGAATTTGTAAAAATTTGAACATACTTTTTACTCGATCAGAACTGACAATAAGCAATAGAAGATTAAAAACACACAACTACAGAATTTTATTTAAAATAAAAACTAAAGAATATAAAAAATTCTTTACACACACACAAACTGTTCAGTTATTGTTCTGGCGAACCATTTCGCGGACTTCTGATGGCTTTATAAGACCAGAAACATCGATGACCACACGTTCTTCCTGATGGTCTTGTCGGACAGGAAAAAGGCCTTTCAGTTCTTGTAGCATTGGTTCACGTTCAACAGCCTCCAAAAATCGAAGCAAATGGCGCATGTTGGTCATCTTCTGGCCCAATGGTGTCGTTGTTGGGCGTAGCTCCGTGAGAAAGCACTTGTCTTTCAAAGTAAAAAATGTTTTGCTCAGTTCCCTGCGAACAATGCAAAATCGGTTGACAGATTCAAAGAATCGGTCTACTTTGTTTGTAGCTGAGCATGCAGGAAAGGTCAGCTTCTTAAGTTCGTTGGAGTACTTGGTAACGCTCACAAGTCCTAATGAGCGACTCTTGATAGTTGCATGGTGAATATCTTCCCATGCCCACTGTTCCAGGATTTTGCCATTTTGCTCTGTGAAAACTAGACCAAATCGTCTGGATACCATCAAGTATCTATACTCTTTATAGATTTGCATGCCACAAATGCCTTGCTCCTGAACGAGAAATATTGAAAAGTCCATTGCGGTAGAAGGGAAGAAAAGATTTGGTGTGACAGCAGTTGAAATTCGCATCTGATGTGAACGGCAACTGATCAATTCCAAACTGGGCAAACCTTATCGCCGATTATGATGATTGTTGCACGAGTCTACAATGAATCGATTGTTATTGAAACAATTGATCCTTTTACATTTGGATTAGTAGTTTCATCATGTAATTCATTTTGCCAATTTGAAAATTGCAATCTCACAGTATTTGGATCATTTCATCCATTTGCCCAAACATTTGATCATTTTCTCTTCAATAATTTCATCATTCTGCCACTTAAAGTCGAGCAATAATCGTTGTATCTCATTAAATCACACTTTTTACATGATAATAAACATCAACATTTTAAGTAAGTTTATTGATTAATGCTACAAGCTATGAGAATACGAGAATGGTCATCGAATGGGAATCGATCAAGAAGATAGCAAATTACAATTGGAATAGTGTTTGTACCCGGGTACAGTACCCGTCCCGGATACCCGGGTACCCGCCAAATTTTCTATTACCCGTTACCCGGTTCTTGAGACACGACAACCGGGTATTTTTTTATTGGGAGATATGGCCCAAAACCACCATTTAGGGGTATTTCCGAATCACCAAATGGGTGCAAAGACAACGAAATCTCATTCGGGAATCTTTCCAATGGTCAAATTTTGGGTAAATAACTAGAAATCCCATTTGGGGATCATTCTGATACACCCATCATGGGAGTAAGGAGACCGAAATCCTATTGGGGGTATCTCTCTGATACACGAATTGGGAGAAAACTGAAAAATCTTATTGGAAATTTTTCTCACCCACCAATTGGAGTTCCTTCGTTTATTTCAAATTGTCAAAAATCACTAAATCTGAAAGTTTAAACTTTTTGGCAATTTCCCGGGTAATTCCCGGGTACCCGTCAACTAAAAACCAGCGGGTACCCGTTACCTGGGTAGTAAAAAAGACGGGTATTTGCGAACATTAAATTGGAAATGAGTTAACATGTCCATTTTGAGCGAATTTGTGTAAGATAAATTATTTTTTTGGTGCAAACGAAAAGGATAAAAATAGAAAATATTGAAGTGAAAATGTTCAATTATTAATTTGTCTGATATCCTAAAATGTTGACGTTGGTGAACAAGTCTTACGGATCCATATAAATTAAATTTGAGGAATAAAATTCGCGAAGTACATTTGCTTTAAATGTTGATTTTGCCAATTTCACGTTTGGTGTTGGGTTTCAGTTTCTGCGAAATTGGTGCCCTTTGAATCTGCATAATAACTCTTAATGTGCATGTTAATTAGTAGTATTCGAATCAACGCAGAATTTGAAATAGTCATAGCTCAATCTTAATCCAATGTACCATCTTCCAAGAATTTTTCATCTTTATCTTTTTCAGTAATATTAGGATCATTTGTTGAGAGTTCCTTTGAAGTTGACCCACTGCTGCCCTGGTGAGTTGTGATGCTTTTCAGAAACACATTTCGTGCTATCAATTTGGAGCCGAGCAAAACGACCGAATTGATAATGTTACCATCTTTGATACATTTCTTTGTTTTAATGAACGAATTGCGAGCACTTCGAACTGAATCAAAATGTAAAAAACTTGTTCGTCTTGGTGGCTGTTTCGATTGGTTAAAGTTGAATGTGCACTGTTGGTGACTCGACAGTGAGACTGAGGCAAAGTAGGCTTTGGAGGAGAAGTAGACCAGTGAGGGAGTTGGGATGTGCTGCTTGTTGAGATAAAAGTTGAATTGATTGTTGCCGATCAAGCATCCAACCACATCTCCAACTTTCCATTGAGGAACACTTGAGACGGGATACGATTTGTTCTCGTGCCAAATGAGTCGATGATAGCCATCGAATGCAATCGAGTGCTCGTCACTGCCCACCAACATGTCGAGACCCTTCAGGTCAGTTCGTTTGGTTGACCATCCAATTCTGATTGGTCCATTTGTGTGCAAAGTCACTTCAAAGTAGAAAGTGTGCCCACTGACTGCTCGAGTAGATCGAACACTTTGCCAGGCCCAGTCACTGCGAGCTGAGAGACAATTGGCCGACAGTTTGAGGTGGCAGGTGGCTGAATTGATGTCCAATTTGGTTTGATTTGTTATCGGCGAGAGTTGAGTGTCTTTACCAAGTATTTTGTCACAAAACCATCGAGTGCACAAATTTGATTGAATCAAAAGTTGCTTTGGAATGTTGTAATAGTCGAAACAATAGTCATAATTACAATAACTCTGTGCTTCAAGTATTTTACAGAATTTTCTATTTGCAGAAAGTGCTTCGATGTCTTCCTTGCCCAAGTCTAAATTTCCCAAACAAATGACTGCAAACATGAACATCCATTCGTCGTCAATTTCATCACCTTTCATCACAATCTGTGTGAGATATACAATCACTATTTTGTAGAGATTGACTCGCAATTTCAAATCTTTTATCGTTGTTATCAAAGCAGAAATGACGAGACAGACGTTGCGATGCTTGGAGAAAGTCAAGGGAATGCTCAAGCAGAGGTAGATTATTTGACAAACCAAGTCAGGAAAATGAAGAAGCTTTTGTGACGATTCTTTGAAGAATAGATCAATCCAATTGCCGAGTAAATCCACTTTATCACTGTCCGCCTTGCCCATCACTTCAATCATCGACTGAATCAGTCTCAAGCAGTCATCTCCAATTACCAAATTGGGCTTCACTACTTTTCCACCAACAATATCATGTTCTACTTGTAATGCTATTCGATCAATTTCTTTCTGTTTATCATCGTGAAAAACTAGTTCAAGCTGACCGTTTACCATGGTAACATTGGCCAACACTTCCACTGTTGGGTAGCACTTTGATAAGAAAGGTTCGGTGAATGATGTTTCTAATTGGGAAAGTTCATTTTTTAAAAACTTCGAAATGTTACATCGTTAGGCGGATGCTTGAAAGATGTTTGCCCAAAGTTAATGTAACACTGTTGGCGCGTTGAGAGACTGACTGCGGCATAGTAAGGCTGGTCTAGAAAGAGATTAACCGATTTACTGAAACCATACTTAAGTTTCTTTCCATTCAAATAGAAATTAAATTTAGAGTTAGTGAAATCGATCAAACATCCCACAATATCTCCAAGGTGACCATCGAGATTTCATGTTTAGTTTGATAGAGTTCAATTCAGGATTTGCGTTGTATGTGCGTTGAGTACATCCATCGAATCCAATTGAGAATATATCATCGCCAACTTTAGTTCCATTCCAATCAGTTTGTTTGGTAGCCCAACCAATTCGCATCTCTCCATTTGTGAGCAGAATTACTTCGTAGTAATAGATGTCTGAATTGACTGAACACAGTGATCGAATACTTTGCCATTTTGAATGATCATTTCTTACAGCCAAACAGTCACTCGACAATTTGAGGTTTGGCGTTTTGTCGTGTGGGTTGAGTGTAGCTTGATCGCTCGTGTGGAGCTCTTGACGCCCAATCACTTGATCACGAAACCATCTTGCACACAAACCTTCTTGAAGTCTCAGCATGTCACCATGAGAAAGTTCGTACAATCGTGTGATTTGATTCAATTGGCCGAATAGTTCTGAACTCCAGTGAAGCGTGCAAATGAATGTAGGATTATTGAGCAACAATCTTTTTGAGTTTGCTTTCAGTTTAATTTGGTCAAAGCATGCAAATGCATCGATGAACATTTGAGGATTCCGTAAAAATGTTGATATACAGATGAAATGATTTGTTATAAAGAACGAGAATGCTTCATCGATGAGACATTTGGAATAGATGATATTTAAAGATGTGATGAATACGCAAACATTGTGACACTTTGTGTGATTTCCACTGTTGAATTGAAGTTGTGTGTAGGGATAGAGCAGTTCGTTGAGTTTGGCATAATATAAATTATTAAAAAATTGTGGTTCAGTCCAATTAAGAATATATTGATGATTTATTTGTTTGATCAATACTTTTCGAACGTACTCGTCATCTTGCAACTCGATTTGCATCACTTCAATGACCGATTGAACGAATCGAAGACATTCGAGTTGAGTGAGGTCTGGTTTGGTGCTTTGTTTTTTTGCGATATCTATCTCGAATTGTCGCACCAACTTGTCACATTCGTCTTGTTCTGTGTCTTGATAAAACAGATCTACTTGATATTCTACGACAGAATGTTTGAACCAGAAAATACCATTTAACACTTCTGTTTCCGTCAATCTATATGTCCTCACATCTCCATTTGTAACTTCATCGAAACTTTTAAATCGAATATCTTTTGGTGGAAACTTAAATGGAGATTGGCCAAAGTTAAATTGACACTGTTGATGGGCATGGAGACTTACAGTTGCATAGTAAGGAGAAGTGGAAAAGTAGACATCAATTTGGCAATCAAGTTTGTGTCCATTGAGATAGAACACAAATTGACGGTTGTTGGTGTCGATCAAGCAACCAACGACGTTTGGAGATTGGTGGGCAGGGAGATTGGTGATTGGGTGGGAAATGTTGTTGTGAACAATATGACTATGGTAAACATTAAATGCAATCGAATGTTCATCGTCTCCAACAATACAATATTTCCCATTTTTCCAACCAAATGTCCCATCTCTGGTGGTCCACCCAATTCGAATCCATCCTTGTGTAATGAGAACAACTTCATAGTAATAAATGTCGGATGCTACACCAAATGAAGAACGAACTGTAGAGTACTGTTGTGAATCACATCTCGCTTCGAATCGATCAGGTGATAGTTTGACTGGTGGCAATTGGTTCACTCGACCTTCCTCATTCCACAGATTGTCCAAACACCATCTTGCACACCACCAAACTTGGTGCTCGACTGAGTTGAATTGTTGGTTTGGTAGATGTGCAGCAGACTCGACCATCTCCGCCATATTCCTCAACTTTACCTTCAATCTGTCTAGACCATCTCTGTCAACTCTATTGGTCACACACATCAATTCCAAGTTCACAATAGCCACCACCTTTGCATGGTCATAATCTTCACAGTCGATTAGTCTCATCATGTAATTCAACATTCGATCACTCACTTGTTGATTCAATACATTCGAGTAATACTTTCTTTGTTCATCTCCACCATCACCAACAACACATCTCAACATCATCCAAATCAGTTCACCCACGTTTCTATGTCCCGTCCAGTCCACCACTTCCCCATCGAGTTGAGTCATCAACCAATCTAATCGCTGCATCAACCAACACGCCACTTTACTTGTGGGATATGCAATGAACACATCAACTGTCCACCAAACAGCCCACTGATCTTCACACATCTCCACCAGAGTCACAATGTATTCGAATATTTCATCACCAATTTCATCAATCACATCTCCACCATTCTCAACCATCTCTTTCAACAACCAACACATTTTCCTAAGTTCCCACTAGTCACATTCCTTCGATATCTTCAGTTCATTCACGTTCAAATTAATCAAATTCTCAAATGAGTGAATAACTTTATCAGACGTTATCGAATTTGTTCCAATGAATACTTCTAAAACATTCGTTTCTCTCACAAATTTGAACACATCTGTCCGCATGAGCACACACAAACCCTCCACTTCCCACAAGTCTTCATTAAAATCACTTTTATATGTCCTCAAATCTTCCAAATCAATTTCACCATTAACACAATCAATAATCATGATTATGCATCTTCTCAAATTCTTCCAGTTTCGATTTTCGGTTTGTTTTCTCCATTTTTTAATCAAAATTTCATTTGAGTTCCAACTCAGCACAGCACAAAATAGTCACAAACACAACAGCTAACCGCCAAATGACTCACCCAATCCACCACTCAATCCACTTTTTATCACTATCATTGCTGTCTCCACTTTTATGGCTTTGTTATTGCACTGTCCAAAATTCAATCGTCCGATCAACCTTATCATCTTCAAGCCGTACTGTGTACGACTATCAAACGACTCGCTTTAACACATTTGGCCGACAATGCATTTCCGGGCTCACAAAAATTCATAGTCAATCTGTGATTGAAATGCACTAAATGCACAAATCTCTTATTTCACAAAAATCGACTCAAAATGAACAAGTCAACACATCTCCAATATGTATCTTCTTGATCGTCATTGATCAGATTCTATTAATAAATAGATCATATCAATAAACTTACTTCAGATCTAAATCATATTATTGGAATAAGGAACCTTGGAAGAGACCTTTTTTTAATAATTTAAAAAGCCAAAGGAACGACAGCTACTTGCATTGACTTTGAATTGTCATTGAATATTTACATTAGGTCAGATAAAGTTTCATTAAACATTTTGCGTACTTTAAGATTAAGAATTTCTGAGTCAATGTTTTTGTTTAGTAATAAAAAGACAACCCATCATTGATGTGCCATCAATTAAAACCAGATAAATTTCAAACATTTTCCTGTTCAACATTCCGTTGGACTTTATAAATCGTTGATAATATTCCAAAATAATTTGCACAACATTTTGAGAATTCTTCATTTGCATTTTTATCCTTTGAGTCAATGGCTTCAGTAATAGCACCAGCTCCACCAATCACGTGGAAATAATTTTGCACAATTGAAAAATGCCTTTTGAAATTAGATCATTTCGATAATGAAAATTTGCTTTAGAAATTTCATTAAAAGTTTGTGGTGAAAATCGTAATTCTTATAAAGATTGATCAGCCAAGCGTTGGAAGAATCCATCTTGGAATACAATTTTCAACCCATCTTTCAACAACCATTCGCGGTCAATACTTTGCCAATATTTTCCCCATTCAGTCTTGTTCAAGTCTCCTCGCACAAAGTAGAAAGTAGCACGTTTATAAATTCTTGCCTTTTTGCTTGATCAATGGATGACATTTTCGATGATGATTGTATTATCTATGTACGATTCAGTGATTTAAAATTTAATTAAAAAATATACAAAAATACCGTCTTGTGGCAATATTACAAAAAATGCTAACGTGCATCTTTTGATATGCACTCGAGCTTTGTTTTGATTTGACACTCGAGCGCTAAGTTGATACTTTGCTTAGTTACTATCGTAATTAACAAGTGACTTGTGTGGAAACTTTCCATCAGTGATACAAACTGATGATGTGATATGATAAAAAAACACACACACAAACTAAAGTAATAAGACAGCCAACTGTGAGTTTCGCATACAATAAGATTTTACTAAATGAAACATTTTATTCAAAACAATAAAAAATAAGCAAACTTTAAAGTTAAGCATTTATTAAAGACAAGGGATTAGTTAGATTTGAAGGTGCATTCAACACCAAACAATTCTCGTCGCACTCGGAGCTTGTGCATTCGATAACGAATTTTGTTCCAAGTCTTGGCCATCCACTTGACCACACGATACTGGCTCGAGCTATAATCAAAATAATAGCTCAACTGGACGGATTGCAGGCTGGGGAAAATGGTGCCAAATTGGAGGGACTTGTAGGATGAGTACGCATTAATGGGCCAATCATCACCATCCGCATCAAGTTTCAAGTTGGTTACCGACGGCAGTAGAGGAAGATCGACTTGCTCGAGGTCGTCGTCAAAGTCACGGCTGATATAAAGTCTCATTTCGAGATTGCGAATAAGCTTTAAGCATTGCATGCCAGTAATATGTCCCATCAATTCGGATCGTCTTTGTATAAATCCAAGATCAACGGTGGTGAGGTTGGGAAAGAGTGCCCATTGGTCACCAGGGAAATTGTTCCGAAAAACAATCGTGAGCATGGTGAGCTTGGACAGGAGTTGGCGTTCTCCGAGCAAATCATTTCTTGGTAGAGACCAGGAGAGAGAGGGCAGTTCGATTTGCTTGAGATCGTCATTCGGTCCAGCGTACCGTACGAGCGAATGTCGTAAATTGTCTAATTCACCACACCCAGTGTAGAAGTAGAGATATTCCAACTGGGACAAAATAGGCAAATCGATTGGGTCCAACATTGAAAAACGTGTCCAAAATCTACAGTTGATCGTAAGTCGTCTCAGTGAGGTGATAGTGTTCAGTGAGAGAAGCAGTTGCTTAACTTTCATGACTCTGTTGTCAGGCTCTTCGGGGAAAAACGAATGGTAAGATTTGCACTTGAGCTTAAGTTCGACCAACTGGTGAGACCATTTGTTGATGAGGTAGGTGATGTCATCGATGTCATAATATGGCTGAAAGGCTTCGATGATAATCTCGAGCGAAGTCAGGCTCGGGAGGAGGCGGATAAGTCGATCCGAGGTGTACGATTCGATGGTGGTCACTTTGAGTAGGTTGAACTGGTCTTGAGTATCGTCACCAGTTTTGGGTTCATTGTACTCGTCATGTTCACCACATTTCACAGTAATCGAACGCTTGGTTCGGCAAACTTTGGTGACATAGCCAGACCACCACGAAGCGAGTCCATTGAGACGGACCAAGTCGTGCAGTGGGATACGGTCAAACAGGTCGAGCATGCTCCAGTAGTCCAACCGGGAGAAGGTGACCACCTCGGTCTTGGCGGATATCACACGCTTGAGTCGAGAAAGGATAGCCATACTTGAACACACGTATGCAAAAGGGCGAACTAAACAGCAATATGACGCTCAAATGTGAACTTTGTGTACTATACATCTCAATAAATGGAACATTTATCGAACATCAGAAAATAATTGCAATCAACTTTATAGTTAATCGAAAAATTAGAAAAATACTAGTTATACCAGTCAAAGCAAAATAAATATACAAAATGGTATAAAACTCAAATAACAAATTCACAAATTAAAATAAAAACATTTACAAAAATTTAAGCAATAAATTATAAAAGAAACGTTTGAAACAAAGATCCTAGAATTGGATCAAGGGAGTGTTTTTGTCGACGACCATCTCTTTTGGTTCATCCTCCAGAAGATCGATGGCTTGTCGGATGAGGGTCACTTCGGTGCCAAGAATTGTGGTTGTGCTTAAAGATGTCTTCTTCACCACACACTTTTTGCATCCAATTATGGGAATTTGGATGACTTTGGCAGCAACACTTTCCTTGATGAATTTGAAAAAGAGGTCCACGCCTCTGCCAGTCTCAAATGTTAACTTCTTCTTGTCAAATTCAAACTTGTCACCGTCCCAACGGTGTACATTTACTCGTGTACGGAGTCTCGACTTGATGGTTGCGTGATGGATATCTTCCCATCGCCACTGTTCCACAATCTGGCCATCCAGATCGGCAAATACTAATCCAAATTGTCGCGAAACCAATAGGAGGCGATCCTCCATTCGGTTATATGTACCAAGGTTCACTTTGTCGAGGACTGAGTATAATGCCATGACGGGTATGAATAAGATTGACAGTGAAAAGAGCAAATTCAAGAGCACAATCTGATGTATCAAACCACAATGATCGACCAAGCCCCAACTGGGCAAAATTCATCACCGATTAGACTGATTGTTGAATGACTCAAATGAATCGATTAACCAAAACAATCACTTTATCATGGATTCCACATAATTTTTAATTAATAAACAGAAGCAACCGTTTTGCTATCGCATCAAACGGCAAGAGAAATACAAATTATAATAAATTCAAGTAATCAATAAAACAATAAGTAAAATATTTACAAAAATATATATAAAGTAATGACTATCGATGCAACTCCCACGATAGGAGTACCTTATGGATGCGTTTGAGGTAGTCTGAGAAGGTATCAAAGTCAGATTGTGAGCCAAATGGTGAGATGAGATTAAGATGAGGAATGGACATTCTGATAGACGCGGTAGCTGGACAGCTTCTGATGAGATGGTGTGGTTCTTGGAGAGCACCACACTCACAAGCACCACTCCTCCATATCCTGAACCTAGATAGGTATTCTGCGAATTTACCATGGCCCGAAAGGAATTGAGTTAGTATGAAGTCTGGTACAAGATATTTCGCTGCACTTCGATGTGCTATAGTTGGAAAGAAAAGCCTAGTGCAGAGTCCCTTGTTACTGTTCATCCAATATATGTTCCATAACTCAGCAGTCTTCATTCTTATGCTTCTTTTAGCAAATGACATCGGGACCTCCATGTTAATCGTTGCACCAGCTGTGGCAGCCATTTTTGCAAGTTCATCTGCCCTCTCGTTCCCAACAATCCCCACGTGGGCCTTGACCCAAGAAAGGCGAGGCAAAACAGAGAATTGAGCTAACCTTTCTTGTATCGATATAACGAGATCATTGTCGGAATGTTTTCCGATGGCTTGCAGACTAGAGCGAGAGTCCGAGTAAATCGTCAGGATAGCTTGTGAGTCTGCATAACTGAGGGCACGTTGAATGGCACAGAGTTCTGCCTGAAAGACTGAGCAGTAAGACGGAAGCTTGAACATTTCTGAGTGTATTTCGTTTCCATTCTGATAAACCACGAAAGCAGAACCGATTCCATTCTCTGAGCCAGAACCGTCCGTATATATAACTTGGCTTGCATTAGATGGGCGAGGTAACGTTCCATCAATATCTAAACTGGCTGCTATCATTCTTCGCGCTGGATGAGTCATACGAGCTGATGGAATTTGAACAGGTTTGCTTCCTTCGTTGGTTTCAAATAAGCCACATTTTTTGATGTCGTAAATTTGTATGATTTCTGATATACGAAGACTGATAGGAGTGACATTAGCTATGACACACAGTGCATCTGCAGAGACAGTGCGATATGCTTTGCACGACCGAAGGAGGAAATTACGTTGTATTTTGGTCAGTTCGTTGGTAGCCCATTTGTACCTGTAGACATAGCCCCAGACCTGAACAGCATATAATAGCGCTGGTTCGATGGCAACCTTATATAACTCAATACAGACATTAGATTTCAGCCCGAAAGTATTTCTTGCCAGGCGAGCGAAGGTGCCGTAAATCTTGTTGAGTTTGACCCGTAGATATTTGATGTGCTCCCGCCAAGATAACCTAGAGTCGAGGTAAACGCCGAGGTACTTGAAGGCTTCTACGATCTCTAGCCGAGCTCCCAGCATCCTGACATTGGGAGCAAATTGTCTTCTGCCCACTCTGACTACCATCACTTTGGTCTTCGTCTCATTGAAGAGTAACTTGACTGATCTGCCCCACTGTGCAATCATCTCAAGAGAAGTGTTAACGGCCCGTTGAAGTTCTTCTGGTGACCTGGCCTGAGCGCTCAGTGCCAGGTCATCTGCTAGAGCCCATAGTTTGCATCCACTTGGGAGCAAGAGTTTCAGCACATCGTCGTACAGTAGATTCCATAAACTGGGTCCACAAGCTGATCCCTGTGGGCAACCGCGAGTAATATTCTTTGAGACAGTGGAAGACCCAATAGCGAGAGTAGCCGTTCTATTTCTGAAGTAATCTTTGCATAAGTGCACCAGATTACTGGGTACTCTTCTTTTTAATAGAGCTCTGATGATAGCAGGCCACCAAGCAGCATCGAAGGCCCCAGAGACATCCAAGGACACAATGACACCATACTGGCCTCTACTTCGCACCGAGCTAATAAACTCCTTTGCTGTGGAAATAGCGTCGATAGTAGATCTTCTAGGTGTAAAACCGAACTGATTTTCACAGAGCAGTCCGTTGGAACGAAGATGATAATTTATCCTGTTTATCCAAAGCTTTTCTAGTAATTTTCCAAACACTGAGATTAGGCTTATTGGACGCCAGGCTTTGGGTGATGTTGAGTCTACTGCCCCAGGTTTCGGTACTGCTACTATCCACGATTGTTTAAATGCGGTGGGGAAGCAATAGTATAGGAGGCACTTGTTATATATTAAAGTTATAAAGTCAGGTGAAACAGTAAATATGTGCTTGATAATGTTTGCGGTGAATCCATCCGGGCCGGGTGCTTTCTTATCGTTTAACACTTTAACTAATTCAGCTACTTCATGTTTTGTAAATGGCACATCGTTTGGAGTGGTAGGCATTTCCTTGTCAGCAAGGATACGGGCATATCTGTGTTGATCTGAGTCGTCTACGGTGCAGTCATCAGGTAGAAATGCATTGATCATGAACTCCGCTGTCGACAACGAGTCCAGGGTGTGCGTTCCATCTGGTTTGAGTACTGAGCTTGGAACTGCCCTTGTCTTCTTCTTGCATAATGCATAGGCCTTTTTCCATATTGATTCCATGTCTTGACTGATGAGAATAGCTCTCCAGCTTTCCTTCTTCGCATTCATCAAGGCCTCCTCATAGTTGACTTTGTGCCTCAGATATATAGGGAGATACAGCTGCTTTAAGGCATCATCTTGCGATCGTTCCCATCGCCTTTTCCATCGTACCGCATATCCTCGTTACATTGTCAAAGTTTCATTCCACCAGGGGACCGCTTTCTTAAGTAACTTCCATTTAGGTAGAGTTCTGTCACAAATTTGAGACAGTTCATTAACGAATAAATTAACCGCTTGATCGACTTCTTTAGGTGTAGTTGCATTCACGAAGAGTGTTGTTCATTCGTTCACTTTCCTGTTGATTTCGTCCTGAAATTCATTCCATTCTATGCCTGTAGTTTTCCACTTCCTAGTTCCTGTTGCAGTAGTATTATTATGGTTTATTGTTCTGCATTCGTATTCGATAATGCGATGATCTGATGCTGTTACAGTCTCACTAACCTTCCATTGCCAAGCGTGATCCAAGAGTTGTTGTGATACCAGGGTTAAATCCACTTTAGACTTCAGTACCATCCCACCTCTGACAGTATGGAAGGTGTAATCAGTTACATCATTAAGAATAGTAAAGTTTTGACTGGAAATAAAGTCATTTATAAACTCTCCACGTAGATTAGATCTGTCACTGCCCCAATTAACGTGATGTCCGTTAAAGTCGCCACCGATGGCGAAGGAGCGTGGTCCTAGAGCTTCAAGTACAGATGAAAGTTGAGCAAGTTGTTGGTCCACGTCCTCATTAGGTGACAGATACACGGAGATAAAGAAAACCTGTCTTCCGCTCAGGCTAACACTACATACACAGATGTCGCGTGAAGACAGATGTGAAAGAAAAACAACTGGAGTATTGACAGATGAGTAGATGGCTGCCCTTGGTCTATCAGATGCCGAAGATAATGTTAAAGTGGAGGTGATAGGAATCGAGATGGCGTTGAACAGATATGGCTCTTGTATTAGCGCAATTTGTATATTGTTTTGTAAGAAGTATGCTTGTTGTTGGTATAATGCAATATTGCTTCTGCCGATGTTTTGTTGTATTATTCTAAAATCCATAATCATACGAAAGGCTAGCGTCATTCATTGTCTTCTTATAACAAGGGCAATTTTTAGAATCTGCTCGATGATTAGTTGCAAGTGCTGACCAGTTCGACCATCCTTTCTTTTTAGCCTTAGTATTTGCTTCGTTGCAGTTTGCGCAAATTGTAATGACGCTTTTGCACTGATTTTCATCATGATTTTCGCTGCACTTTACACACCTCTTGGCTTTTTGTTCGTCGATTTTAAATTGACATTTTGCCGCTCTGTGACCAAAGCCTTGGCAGTCGTAGCATCTTCTAGTAGGGGGTTGCTCTCTAACTGAGGAACATATCCATGTCAGGTTTAGGCAGCCAGCATTCTTAACCGCAAGGTAGTCTTTGGGGGGAATTTCCAAGAAAACGATCGTGCCACTGCCACGATAGGCTGCTCTTTTGTCTTTGACCTTAAGAAGGTCTTCCTCGTCTTCACCGAGAGGAGTGAGAATTAGTCCGTTTTTGTTCCTGATTATCTTAATAAATTCTTCATCATCGTCGGCTTCATCTTTGTCTGGCACATACACAGAGAACACTGGCAGCTTTTTTGGAGGGAGTGCGGCTTCAAGTTCATTACATGCATTAACCTTAATTTTAAATTTTTCAGCGTCTTCGACACTAGCACAAAGTACAGAGACTCCATAATTCTTTCCTTCAGCTTTTTCTTTTTCTCTTACTGGTCTAGCACTTTTCTATAATAATTTTAGAATAATTTTATCTGTATTGACAAGAGTTTTGAGCATGCGGTGGGTGGTATTGGAATCTGTAACACTGCTACTTTTCTCCTTAGAAGGATAGACATGCACAGCAACGGGCCTGGGCGATGCAGGGGGAGAGAGAGGCTTGCTGCATGTCTGACTGAAAGGTATAGCAGCCGCGGCTCTATTGGCGAATGACGGTCCACATACTCGAGCACTGGTTGCTCCAGACTGCCACAATTGATATACTTTGTTTTCAGCTTCAAGCTCTGCGATTTTTAGTTTGTCAGCGATCATCTCATTTTGAAGTGAATGGACAAGTTTATCGATGTTAATTCGGCTTTTTTTTGCGACTCTTCGTGTGACATTTAATATGTCAGCGAATCTTTCCGATAATGATTTTGGTACAGTTTCTGGCACAGTTTCCTCTTCAGTCTCCATAGTGTGACTAGTGTCAGTATCAATTAATCTTCTCTTGCAAGGTTGTCGTTTGTTGTCATCCGTGATATCCTCATTGTTAGTAGAGATAGGTTCATTAGTTAAGGTCATTTTGGCGTATCTTACCACGTTCAACTAAAACAAGCAGCTCCTTAACGCTGGAGCAGCGGATGGCTTCCCGCCGTGGGACGGACTCGGTACTGTTTGGGCCAATTCAGTAGTGTTCTTGGCTTGTCGGATACAATGTCAGAGATACACGATGATATAGTTAGTTAGATTCAGCAGATTCAAGGAAAAAAAACAATTTTAAAGTTTAAGAAATAACGAGAGACAACGTGCTCAATCTACGGCTATTTCGACAACACTGATTCCACATAATTGAATTTTGACTTAGAGGATGTTTAACCATTCAATCCCATTTCCTATACTTTCTAGATAAAGAATTTGCAAAAATTTGGAAAAACTTTTTACTCAACCAGATCTGACAATTAGCAAAAGATTAAAAACACAAACTACAGAATTTTATTTAAAAATAAAAACTAAAGAATATAGAGAATTCTTTTATATACATGTCATGTGCAAATTATTTCACACTGTTTATAAATCTTGAATTTATATTTTAATTTAATATTTTTAATTAAATTAGATATTATTTTATATTTCTCTATTTCTCAAACTCCACTCATTATTTTGATTGGAGGTTTTTTTGGTGTCTTTTCTTTTCATATGGTTTAAAATAACGTCCAAGTTTCAATTGAATAATTATTTTATTGTTCTTTCTCATAAGAGACTGACGGACAAAAAGTGCATTGGAAAGATTAGTCACGTTAGACGATATATGGTTGCAACAATCAATTATGTAAAACTGCCCCTCTTCGAACCGGGTTTTTAACAGTGATTAAGATAAGAGTTTAATTATGCGCGCTGATGTTCAGTAATGGCGGTTGTCGATGTCTGTTTTGATGTCATTCGAAGGAGATCGTATCGGTGAATATTTGCTGAGTGAATGAAATCACACTTAGCATAATACATCGATTTCTATACAACAACAACTAACTCACGGACGCAGATTGACACTAAGACGCAAATATCATCCGAATGTTTTGTTATTTTTCCATCATTCAGCAAACAACTCTGTCTCTCTAACATACACTGTAATGTGAAATGTGTGTTGCCAAGTGGCTCGAACACATTCACAATGTTTCAACGCCAAACACAGATAACATGTTCTACACTCCTTCTCTCTCCTCATTCCCTATTTGTTTTATTCTTAATACAACACTATTTGTGATACACCTTCCCTTCCTCTTACGGTCAATTGCAATCAGTGTTTCGTGTATAAAAACGTGTGCCCGACCTATGCTTTAGGAAGGTGGCCACCTTCACTCAGATTCAAGCAGCTTTCAATAACTGTTTGGATCGGCCATTCTTAAACCTCTCTCTGAAGTCCTCAAGTCATCGAGCTGTGCCTTGTTCACCTTGTCTTGGGACATTTCTTTTTATTTCTCCCTCTCTATTTTAGTTCGTCAAAGCGTCAACTTGGTCTTGGTTACCGGAACAAGCCTGAACTCTAACGAACTCTCTCTCGGACCCTCTCTCGGACTCTCTCTCCATTCGTGTGTGGCTCTGGACTCATTTGGTCATCAGTGGTCAACTCGAACCTTCTCTCGGACCCTCTCTCGGACTCTCTCTCCATTCGTGTGTGGCTCTAGACTCATTTGGTCATCAGTGGTCATCTCGAACTCTCTCCGGACCCTCTCTCTCGGACTCTCTCTCCATTCGTGTGTGGCTCTGGACTCATTTTGGTCATCAGCGGTCATCTCGAACTCTCTCTCGGACCCTCTCTCGGACTCTCTTTCCATTCGTGTGTGGCTCTGGACTCGTTTGGTCATCAGTGGTCATCTCGAACTCTCTCTCTCGGACCCTCTCTCGGACTCTCTCTACATTCGTGTGTGGCTCTGGACTCATTTGGTCATCAGTGGTCATCTCGAACTCCCTCTCGGACTCTCTCTCGAACTCTCTCGAATTCATCTCTCGCGAACTCTTCTCTGGCTCTTCTTCTTCTCAACCATTCTCATTTCTCCTGTCCTTTTCTTCAAACCAATAGTCTATTCTCCAAACCTCAAATCAATTCTACAATAATCTACAATTCTCTATTCTCTGTCCAGTCTCAACCCAATAAATAAGGTTTTCTACCGACATACACAAAATTGTTCAGTGGTTCAGACGGATCTTTTCGCGAACTTCCGACGGCTTGATTAGAGGGGACACGTCTACGACTGCACGTTCTTCATTATCATCTTGACGGGCAGGGAAAAGAGCTTTCAGCTCGCTAAGCATTGGCTCCCGTGCGACAGCCTCCAAGTATCGTAAGACATGTCGTAAATTGGTCATGTTCAGACCCAACGGTGTCGTGGCTGGGCTTGGCTGGACGAGGAAGCACTTGTCCTTCCAACTAAATAAAGTTAAACTTTGTTCCCGACGGACATAGCAAAAGCGTGCATTAGATTTGTAGAATGAATCCACCTTGTTCGTTGGTGAACATGGAGGAAAGGTAAATTTTTTGTGTTGGTTAGGGCACTTGGTAACGCTCACTAGTCATAGTGAGCGACTCTTGATGGAGGCATGGTGAAAATCGCCCCATGCCCACTGTTCCATGATTGTGCCATTTAGCTTTGTGATGATTAATCCAAATGGTCTGGAAACCATCAGATATCTCTTCTCTTGATAGACTTGGGTGCCCCAATTGACGTGCTCTCGCAGGTGTTAGCAATGGCAAATCGTGAGCGTGTGAGTCTTCATCACTCGAGCTACTTAGACTTAGATCATCACTTAGAGTTTCGAATCTTGAAGAACTCAAGAGTTTTTCTAGTAGAAATTCTTCTACACTCAGGATACGCTCAGCAGGGAGCTCACTTGAACCAACCTTGCGTCGTTTATGCGAATGAGCGGATGGGATTGGGGCAATCCTTATTTCATCGGCTTTCTTGGTTTTCTTTTTTTTCAGGATAGCCAGGGTAATAGCGGTCGATGGGTTTGACCCTTTTTGGAATATTACCGAGTTCCTTCTTAGTAGCTGGGGGTAGCCCGCGGAAACAATATTGTGACTTTCTTTGCGGTAGACAATCTCCTTGTTGAAGATGTCAACAACAATTTCATCGCCTTCTCCATCGCAAAACTCGAAATGATGAAACGCTTCCTCAACAGAGAGATGGAGAAATCCATTTGCGGTTGATGAAAAGAGGGGAGTTGGTGTGAAATAGACCGCAGAAGATAGTCGCATCTGATCTGAACTGGTAAAAACTCGACAAAACTTATTGCCGATTAGATTGATTGTTGCACGAGTAGATAATGAGTCGATTATTCTAAGAAACAATTGACCCAATTAAATTTGAATAAGTAGTTTCATTAAGTAATTTGCCATTTTGCCATTTTGCCAATTAATATAAAAACATATAATCAAGTGATATATTCATATATTGTCAATATTTCTAAATTTTAATTCATAAATTGTTATATAATCAAGAACAGACCTAATGTTAATCAATAAAATTTTGATATATTAAAATTTGTTTTGTATTTTAAATTGTATTTAAATGCAGCTTCAATACAGGCAATAATCATGTTTTGATTGTTTTGCATCACAATTAGGTGGACCACTATCGAGGTCAAATTAAGTTTATTTGTGATTAATATAATAACTGATTATTATATATTTTGCAGTTGGTTGGCATTGATATGTGATCAATTATAATGTGTTTTAAAGATATGGCTAAATTTGTAACTAATCCAAATATTTAACCAAAGATATCATTCCACTCACACATGCAATAGTTGTATTGTAGTACTGTACAATCACTAATCTGTCCACAAATTAAGACTTTAAACCTGTCACACTAATCAAGTGGATTCAATTGAGTAACTCAAAGTGCGTCTGTGTTGCGGATACGCACCCGACAGTAAATATCACTTCCATCAAGATATATCCAACCATAATCAAGTTTGTAACCATAAAAAAGCTTTAGACATTGACTTTGTTAGTTTGATGTTTCTTTTGGTATATAATTAGAAACAAATCTTGTCTACCTTTCTCTTTTGGAACGATCATCAATATTAAATTTTTTATCGACAATTTGTTAATTCAAAAATTCAGTCACCGATTTTTTTGGTAAGTAAAACAAGTTAATGGATAATGTTGTTGATTTTTAGATTTTTTCTAATAGCTGTTTTTAGCAAATGAAAACCAACTTTTACAGCTCGATTTGCTGGTCCTAATTTGGTTGCTTCATTTTTGAACCATTGAAGATCACGAACAAAGTGATCCTTGGTGAAAACAAAAATCCAGATTTAATTGGTGAATCGGTAAGTTTTGTCTTGAATTTGTCATTTTTACATTTTAATTTATTATTGAACAAAATTTAGCTGACCGATTATAGAGAAAAATCTATATTGATCCGAAAACTCTCATCTTGCTATGGTTCAACATAATTTTGTATAAGACAATCAAGAACGGATACAACCAGTTTACTGAGGGTCATCTGAACAATCCTCTTGACAAGTTTTCAAAATTCTCCGGTTACTCAGGTACCAGGTACGTTTTCAAAATCAAATATAAAATTATAGAATAAAATTGATAATAACTTTTTAAATCTCACAGAGAGAACCAAAGTGCTTCAAAAGTTCTAGTTGAGCACTACTTGAAGTCATTCAAAGTGAGCCTTCAACTTATCAGCTCTATCAGTGATCAGACTATCACCTTAAACAGACGCCATCAGCTTGAATTTTCCAACATTAAATCACTGAATTCATCTCAATGTAAGGCAATCTTTTTTTATCCATCAATCTTGCAACATACAAAAATACTATTGTTTTTTCATTTGATATATAATTGCATTGTTTATAATTAGACAAAACATTTCTACTTTCCAATAATTTCACACAAACAATTACATTCCATACATAGCAATATGCACAACATGCATATTAAATTAGTCATTCTCTTTTCTGCAGTATCCATTGCTAGAAGTCACAATTTGAATACCAATTCAGAGATCCAACCAAACAATGTCGCACTGATCGACGATGAACCGTACAATCAAACTGCCAATTCAGATATCAATTATGACGATCAGTTGTATACAGAATTTAAACTGCACAGCAACGGCACAGTTGCTGAAAAGCATTGTGCCAATGCAAACATTCGATTGTCCGGACATAAAACACTGCTGCACCTAGCTGCACTCAAGGGTGACACTCAAACGGTGCACACTTTGATTGATCAATACAAAGTGCCTGTTGATGCTAAAGATACTTGGGGTAGGGAGCCGCTGTATTATGCAGTGCTGAATAATCGTGTTGAAATGGCTCGCATACTGTTGCAAAGTCATGCCAGTCCAGATTCGAAAGATGCGGAAAACAGACCAATTTTGCATCTAGTTGTGGATTTACACGCTGAAATTGATGCACTCAATATGACTAAATTGTTGGTGCAAAACAAGGCTAACATTAACATTACAGGCACGTTCAGCAACACACTTCTTCATATTGCGATCAAGAAAGGCTATTTTTCGATTATTAAATTTGCGCTCGAGGAAGGTGCTGATGTGAATGCGAAAAACATTAACAATGACACTCCGTTGCGTTTGGCAAAAGTGTTGCAGCCAAAGAAAAGTGATATTGCTAGTTATCTTACACAAAAAAGCGCAAAAGATTTGGGTGACAATGTTGATTTTCTTGTTGCTTGCTATAAAGGTAATTTGAATTTGATTAAATATTTACATGAAGTGCGTGCAGTGGATGTTCAGGTGAAAAATACTAATCAAAATGGATTGCTTAGAGCAATTGGTGGAAATGGAAATTTAGAAGTTGTCAAACATTTGGTGAATATAGGTGTTAGTATTCGTGAAATAGAAACACTCCATTCGACACTGGTGAATGAGGCAGCCGATTTTGATAAATTAGATATTGTCAAATATCTAATTGAAAAAGGAGCTGATTTTAAAAGTGCAACCAACTGGAACAGTAATCCTTTACATTATGCAGCAAATAATAACAATTTAGAAATGGTCAAATATTTATTACATTCAGGACTTAATGGTAATATTAATGATAAACGTACTGATACTGGCAAGACACCGCTGATTTGCTCAATCGTTAATGACGGTGACTTAAAAGTAGTCAAATATCTCATCAAATCAGGTGCACAAACAAATATAACAGACAAGGCTGGCAGAACTGCTCTAACATTGGCAAAATCTGTGAATAAAACAGACATAAAACAATATTTAGAACAACTTCCAAACGACACAAAACTGCAAACCCAAATCGACACCAACTCACTGTTTTTTGCTTCAGCACAAAACAACATTAAACTGGTTGAGCAGTATTTGAACAAAAACATTTCTGTCAATGTAAAGGATGAGGATGACGGTCAGACTCCGCTGTATCGTGCTATCTATTACAACGGTCAATTGGACATGATCAAATTGTTGCATTCGAAAGGTGCAGATGTTAAGCAATTTGATGCTAACAAATCTGATAATTTAGTCTATCTTTCAATCGTTAAACACAAATTAGATATTGCCAAGTATTTGATTGAAAACGGTGCCAATGTTCAAACTGGCGGCATCTCCGGCAACACTCCACTGCACGGTGCAATTGATGAAGATAGCATTGAAATGCTCAAATATTTGCTCGACAAAGACGCTTATAATAATCACAAAAATTCTGCCAACCAAACTTGGTTTGATTTACTGATTGATGGTCGAGTGCATGACAAGTTGATCGAGTATTTGGTTTTTGAGTACAGAAACAAACAGGAACAGACAATGCTGCATAAGGCTGCTTTTCAGGGTGATTCTGTGAATGTGCAATTTTTGCTTGAAAGAGGCGCGCATGTGAATGCTATTGATAATTTGAAAAATACGCCATTGCACTCAGCTGCTGAGAGGAGTCATTTGGAAACTGTAAAATTATTGACTCGACAAAATTGCATTAACATTGCGGCTAAAAATTCCAAAGGGCAAACTCCGCTTGATGTTGCCCGAAGTAGTCACCAAAATGAGGTTGCTGATTTTTTGAGTGAACAAATGAAACAGCTTGCAAGTCATTCGCAATTTTAAAATTAACCAGCTAAAAACAGTGCAGTCAAACTCATTTTCTTGTTCTGTGACATTTTGAAATTTTTTTAAGGAACTTAGCTAAATCCATCAGAAGTTCCTACTCTTGATTGAGACACACAACTAACTACCAAACACAAGCCAAATTATCACAACAGACTCACACTCTATCACAAGTAAAATTGCCCCTAAAGCTTCACAAACCAAACTTATCGATTCTATCAACACTAAACAACAACAATATCTATTTTAATCCACACACACACATATTAAACACCAAAGTTATTCTACATATTCAATTAATCAAAAAACACAAAAACAAATAATCCAGTGATATATTCAAATATTGTCAATAATATTTCCCAATACCAATTCATTTATTTTATTGTTATATATGTTAGCGTCAAAGTCCGAATGCTCGACATTTTCGGGAAATGCCGCGGCAAAGTCCGAAGCCACATGTGAAAATTGCTTGAACGGACTTTGCCGCGACAGCTCCGGAAAATGCCGCTGCAAAGTAAACTGTGCCTAAATTTTTCTCGGCAGAGTTAATTTGAAATCAATTAATATATGTTTTCCTAATGCAAAATATTAAACTAACCACAAAAGATAAACAAAAAAACAAATTTATTGTTTTAAATAAAATAACACCAAAAGAAAATTAACAAGATTGATAGTTTTCACTTTGTTTACAATAATATCTAAAAAATATATGTTTAGCCTAATTTAATGTCTAATTATGGATTTTTAAAATAATTTTTTGTCTTAGCCTGACTCAAATTTGGATTTTAGTTAATTTCTAACATTTATTTCGTAGAAAACCAAGAACAAGCAAAATTGTAATTCTAAATCAATAATAAAATTTTGTTTAATTAAAATATTTTAATTATTTATAATATGTTATTATATATGCACAGATAATTATGTTTACATATGAGTTTTTTCTTGAAATTGTTGATTAACCCCTTTTTCTCTTCCTGACAATTTTGTCCGTTTTCATTATCATTATTTGTTTTGTACATTGAATCATTTGTAACCAGGAACCGTGGCTTGAGGCCTTGGATAGTACAAACTACGGCACTTACGTTACTGTGAGTTCTTTTATCTGGATTCTTCGCTGGATTGACGGGTGGTGGACCTTTCGGTCGCCTTGTGGACCGTTGGCCACTGGTCAACAAGGCTCCTATGGTCAAAAGGAACGAGGTAGGCTGCGTTGCAAGCAAGAATATTCTTTATTTGGAGTCAAACTTTAGTATCTGTTGATATGGGTCCAAACACGGACGAGAACACTGACAAACATGTCGTGGAACTATCACTCAAACCAAGACCACGACTGAGGGTCGTGTCTTGGCTTTTATACTCAATACCCTTAGCGAGGGGAGAAGGAGAAAGGTCAAAGGCGATAGACTGCCCATCGAGGGAGAGTCTCGTTCGCCATGGACTCGTTTGATCAGCTCGACGGCAGCGGGGGGGTGATCTCGAACGGGAGGTGTCCCGGTGAGGCCATTTGCCATGGCTCAACCGGACACTCTGGTTCCTTTGGGTACGAATATGGCATGGATCAGCAATGGGGCGTGTCAGGGTCACGACCTCGTTGCACATTCACCCCAAAATTCTCTCTCGTTAAGCGGTCAAATGTGTGTCTGCGCCTCGAGTGTCTTCATCATCAAACACCCAAGAATGAACCTTTAGTGCCATTCATCATGTCCGATTCGTCTATTCGTCTTATCACCGTCTACCTCTCCCGACGGTGGTCCGAGCAAACAACCTTGCAGCCAATACCATTCCTGTCCAATCCGTCATTTTCCTGTTTCATGTTATACTGCACCATCAAATCATCATATTTCTTCTTCTCTTGTTCCTTCATCTCCACCAGTTGTGCTCGTAATTGATCATTCTCACCAATCAGCACTCGTTCACGGTGCCCAAGTTGAGCGATTTGCTCTAATAACTCGTGATGCGATCGACAATTTACTTCCTTGCCTGCAACTGTGTGGCGATTTATTTTGAAGTAGATGAGAACGGGTAAAGTTGGGTTCGGGAAAGGGAGCAAAAGTAGAATCAGTTCTGATGGCAAAATAGAAATGAAAGTGGACTGACTGAGCAAAACACACACAACAGCTATAAACTTTTCAGTCTGACAACTATTTTCACTGTGTTGGGTGGAAATAGTGGCACTTGCAGTTGTTATGTTTGCTGCGGCTGCATCACCTCTCTCACATGTGACTGTAGTTTTCTAGTTAGCTTATTTCCTCGACACATTTCGTGTTGTCCTATTCACTTTTTCCCTGTTCCTTATCTCTCATCAATCTATCTACATTCGTCAATTCTCATCAACTCGTCATGAATCGTCACGCAGGCAACGACGAGGAATATTCTCAACCGCATCACGAGTTATTAGAGCAAATGGGTCAACTTGTGGACCGTGAACGAGTGCTGATTGATGAGAATGATCAATTACGAGCACAACTGGTGGAGGTGAAGGAACAAGAGAAGAAGAAATATGATGATTTGATGGTGCAGTATCGTGAATTGAGTGCAAATGCAAACATCAAACGAGAATATGACCGAGTTGACTACAATGGTGAGTTTGGGCTGTTTGTTGACTTTATTTACATTTGTTGCTATTTGCACAGGCACAGCAGCCAACCAAGTGACGGTCAAAACTGAATGGGATGATGAAGATGTGAAGCAAGAAATGAAGGTGGAAATAAAAGAGGAAGATGACCAAGAGGATCATGACATTTTCATCAAACAAGAACAACTCGATGACCAGTCACACAACGGACAACAACAAATGAACAACGAAGGTATGGTTGTTGGTTGTTTGTATTCGATTGTGTTATTAACATTTGTTGTACTTCACACAGTCCAATCTACAATTGCTCACAATGTCAACATCAAAATTGAATCGATGGACTGCGATTTTGTGGTGGTCAAGGAGGAGATAAAAGAGGAAGATGAAGATGACTGTGATGGATGTGACCGATGGATTGTGAAGAAGGAAGAGTTGAGTGATGATGATGAAGTGGACAATGAAGGTGAAGTGGTCCGAGGTGGTGACAATGATGAAGTTGATGATAAACCGAATGTTGATGGTGGCCAACTGTTGAGCAATCCATCCAGAGACAATCAAAATACTTTCAATGTGAATGAATCTATCGAGGATGGTGGCGAAATTTTGGAAGGTCAAGGACAAATTGCCAATACTTCAAATCAGTCAAATGACCAGACTCAATCAGATGATCTATTGTCACCTTCGACCAGCACTGGACAAGGATTGAATCGAATTGTACTGAATGAACAGGCAACTGTTTCCACGGGTCGAAATTCCAACAAACGAAAACAACCTACATTGAATCGAACTGGGAAAAGATCGAAGCAAACAATCGAGGATATTGATAGTGATGATGAAGAGGTGGATATTGCAAATGATGACCGAGAAGAAGAAGCAAAAGTCAAAATTGTCTATTTGAATTGTACCGAGTCAAATTGTACTGCCAAGTTGGATTCGTTGGATCAATTGTACGACCATTTGCGCACTGTGCATCAAATTCTTCCTCTTCAATGTTTTGCCACGAATTGCAATGCTCGATTCGATAATCGGTAAGTGAATTCTATCATTTTACATTTATTGACTTATTTTATTTTGTCAGAGGACAGATTGGTGATCACATCAAACTGAGCCATTCTCAAAGTACTCAATTCGAATGTGCAGTTTGCCACAAGGAATGTGATTCTCAACATTACACTTACATTCACTGGAACCAGAATCATCTGAATGGTCAGTTCGAATGCAATCTCAAGGACGACTGTGCCCATGTGACCGACAATCGTTGCAAGATGAATACTCACCAACTAACCAAACATCGAACATATTCGAAGCATCTCCACTGCACTCATCCTGATTGTACTGCTACATTTGCTTTCCAAGCTCACTTGAAACACCACGAACGGATTCATGTCGACGGTGACAAATTTCATTGCAACTGGCCTCACTGCAGCAAGCAATGCAAACAACGTTCTCATCTGGTCACACACATTCGAACGCAACACTTTGGCTTGCCTAAATACATGAAAGAACAAAAGGCGAACAATATTGAAGACCTGCGAGACCCGAACGAATACATTCGAGTGGTGATGGACGAGTGAGATTGTCCAATCGACTATTTACTCGTTTGGTCTGTGCGTTCATTTGTTTTACACTTTACATTTACCTTTTCTCTCTTGATTAAATTTCCCAATTTGTTTTATCACACAATTCGCAGTATCAATTTGTTTGTCTCACAAATTGATCTAATCTTCAAATGTATGTCTTTGTCTAAGTATTACCACAATAAATGTTGCTTTGTTGAATCGATATTAGATTTTGATGATTTGGTGATGAGTACTTTTGGAGTAACACTATTTACTACAATCACACAATTAATTTGTATTCACTTGATAATAAAATTTTAACAATGCAAATGCTAACCAATTGATTTAATGATTAAATTAAAGGATTAAATTTTAATCCTTAGATAAATAATAAAAATATTACTAAATATAGAAATGTAAAAACAAATATTTTAATTTTAAAAGTAATTTAAATGAAATTACAATAATAATGGAATAAAGTAAAATGAATGTTTTAACAAATGTGAATGAGGTCGATTCTACTCGTCCACCACCAGTCAAACAAATTCTTTTGGGTCTCGTTCGTCCACATTATTTTTATCCTTTTGTTTTTTCACAGATTGAGGCAGTCCAAAGTGTTTGGTTCGAATGTGCGAGACCAGATTTCCACGTAGTTTGCATTGCTTGCTGCATTGAGGCCAAATGCAATGAAATAGTTTACCGTCGAGATGAGTCAGTTGGTGTAGTTTCAAGTCAGATATAAAGGCAAATGAAGAAGTACAACCAGGGTGAGGGCAGTGGAGATTCTTCGATTGGTGTTCATGTTTGGCTTGTTGATGAGTTGTCAACTTCAACTGTCAACACTTCGACACAGTCGGTCACGAAATTGCACTCTAATTGACCAGTCAGGTGATTCTTGTACTAGTGATTGTAAGCTTTGTGTTGAGAATGATTTTCTTTGGGACAAAGTGCACAGACAAATCACTTTGATCTTTGCTTCTTCTCGATCTTCAGTGGCAATGTCTTCACCATCCTCTCCATCGTCCTCATTCTGCAATGTTTTCTTCGATCTCTTCGCAGATCGATTCGATGTTTGCTGTTTTCGTTTAGTCGCATTTCGACCAGTGGAAGCAGTTGCCTGTTGGTCGAGTGCTGGTAGAAGGTGACAATAGATCAGCTGATTGAGTCAATGTATGGTCATCGGACAGATTTGCAATGTTGGGCAGTTGTTCACTTGAAAAACTAGCGCAACCTTCCTCGATAGATTCATTCTCATTCGAAGCATTTTGAACGTCATGAGATTGTCCAATTGGACAAGCTACAGTTGTGTGTTGTCCACCGATCGAGCTTCATCGTCATCACCTTGATTGTCTTGAGCCCAACCCTCGATGTCATCAATCTGAGTCTCACCATCCTCCTCCTTTTCTTTCCACCATTTCTTCATTGTCGGTAGTGTCGCCCTCTTTTTCATCTTCTTCTTGTTTAATCTCAACCTCCTGTCCATAGTCGAATTCGTCCTTGATTGGAACGACACAATCACTACCATCACAGTCACTAAAGTACTCGTCCTTCTCAATGTCACCATCACCATTTGATTGTTCGTTTCGATTGTTTGTTGTAGCTTCATCGGACAATTCTTGTTTGATTGGTTGTTGTTGCATTTCGGTAACATTCTGATCGGTCAACGAGCCAAGTGGCACCGAGTTGGGTTGTTGTGAATTGTCTGGTTGATGATGATGATCACTAAAGTTAGACATATTCGATGATGAATCAAAAGGCATAGTTTCGGTTTGAATACGAATGTCTTGATGATGATGATTAGAACTCGGTTGGGAATGAGATGTAACGTCGACGGCTAGTGGTGATGAAGACTGTTTCATCAACATTCTGTCCTCCTTCAACCAGATTGACAGTCAACAGTTCAGAACGAGTGGAATTGTGTTCGGTGGTTTGGTGAGTGATGCGATCGGGTGAGTTGGCTGCTGGTGGAGTGATGATGAAGTTGTCCGTGTTGCTGTCAACATTGTCCTGGTGCTGAATAGAATTGAACAGAGACTCATTCGGAGTAGTGAGAGGTGAAGGTGAGCGAGGTACGGTAGCAATATCGTCGTGACCAAAAGTCTGCACATTTGTACACGTGTTCTACTTCGAGTTTCATTTTGTCGAATAGACGATCCACTCGTGCACCGAACTCAGCTTTCAGTTCATTCTTCTCAGCTTCGAGTCGATCCCACATGGCTCGTTGCACGGCGGTACGGTCCATTGAGATGATGGATACAAGAGGATTCACGAGGAGAGGAGATCGAGTTGAGAGTTGGCTTTAAAAGGAGCAGATCACACCAGTGCAGACAGAGGTGCAATCAAACCAAAACGATTTCTACTAGCAGCCGAACAGCACGTGTGTGTTTGTGTGTGCCGCATTCAGAAACCTAATTCACACAGTGCTCGTTTCTCTCACTTTTGTTCAAATTCCTATAACAGACATTGAAACATATATCGAATCGTACATTTGATTTGAATCCAAACTATTATTTAAAAAACCATACCTCAATAATTCCGTTCTCCATTTCACGACATGTCCCTGATTAACCAATTTGAAAGTATTACGCTCATAAGTACTCGCTCGTTTCGATTCGACAAAAGAACATGTTTATTGTGGTAATAATAAGACAAAGATACATTTGAACATTAGATCAATCAAGTGAGACAATGAACAATCAAACATAACACTAACATTGAACATTGTGAGAAACAAATTGGGAAATATGAATAAGAGAAAAAGAATAAAAGCTCTGACAAACGTTACAAGTAAAGTCGAATCAACTCTGCCATCACTCGTCCACCACCACTCGAACATATTCGTTCGGGTCTCGCAGGTCCTCAATGTTCTTCTCCTTCTGTGCTTTCATTGACTCGGGCAGTCCAAAGTGTTGAGTTCGAATGTGTCTAACCAGATTTGCACGTTTCTTGCATTGCTTGCTGCAGTGAGGCCAATTGCAGTGAAATGGATAAGTGGCGAGATGAGTCAGTTCGTGTTGCTTCAGGTAAGCCTTAGAAGAAAATGAAGCAGTACATCCAGGGTGAGTGCAGTGGAGATGCTTCAATTGGTAGTAATGTCTGCCTTGTTGATGAGTTGTCATCTTGCGTCGCGTATCAGTCACTTTGGCACAGTCGCTCACGAAATTGCACTTGAATTGACCAGTCTGATGACTCTGGTACCAGTGAGTGTAAGCTTTATTTTGCGAATCAAATTCTTTGGAACAAACTGGACACATGAATCGAGTATCTTGAGGATGGAGCAGTTTGATGTGTTCACGAATTTGCATTCTGAAATAAATAAAACTAAGTCAATTTAATGTGAATTTTTAGTATTCTCTTACGGTTCATCGAATCGTGCATTGCAATTTTCGGCAAAACATTGAAAAGGAGAAAGTCGATGCACAGTGCTCAAGTGATCGTACAAGTGAACCAATGAAGTCAACTTGACATTGCAATTTGACTGGGCACAATTCAAATAGACCACTTTGACCTTTGATTCTTCTGGGTCCTCATTGTCAATGTCTTCACCATCCTCTCCATCATCCTCGATTGTTTTCTTCGATCTTTTCGCAGATCGCTTTGATGTTGGTTGTGTTCGTTTAGTCGCATTTCGACCCGTAGAAATAGTTGCCTGTTGGTTGAGTGCAGTTCGATTTGATCCATTTCCTGTGCTGGTTGAAGGTGCGAATAGATCTCCTGATTGGGTCACTGTTGGGTCATCGGACTGGTTTGCAGTGTTGGGCAGTTCGTCACTTGCCAAATTAGTGCCACCTTCCTCGATCGATTCGTTCGCATTCGAATCATTTTTCCTGTCTCTGGATGGATTGCTCAACAGTTGGCCACAATCAACATTTGGTTGAGTCACTTCATATCGTTCATCATCCACTTCATCATTGTCACCACCTCGAATCAGTCCACCTTCATTGTCCACTTCATCATCATCACTCACCTCTTCCTCCTTCACCAAACATCGATCACATCCATCACATTCATCGTCATGATCATCATCATATTCCTCCTTTATCTCTTCTTTTATTTCTACCTTCACATCACTCGATTCGGTTTTGATGTATGCAGACACATATTCTCGTTTGATGAAAATGTCATTACCCTCTTCTTCTTCTTCCTCTTTGATTTCCTTCTTTACCACCTCAAAATCGCAGTCCATCGGTTCAGTTTTGATGTTCACGGTGACATTGTGAGCATTTGTGGATGGATCTATGTGAATTAATTACAAAAAGTAAATGAAAGTCCAATACCAACAACCTTGCCAAGTCATACCTTGGTTGTCCAACAGTGGTGCAAAGTCATTTGGATTGAATTGATCCAAAGGAACAACAAATGACTCAAGTGGCTCGGCATTGATTTGTTGTTCGTTGTCTGACTGGTCATCGAGATGTTCGCGTTTGATGTGAATCATTTCCGTGTTTGTGTTCATCAACTTGTTGGTTAGTCTTTCGTAGAGAGTATTCACCACTCGATCTATTTCGCCTTTGAGCACCCTTCCAGTCAGCACCTTTTCTCCTTTAAGCGATTCGCACAGCTCGGACACAGTCGGACGAGATTGAGGCACAGCAGACGACGACGAGGACATGATTAGTCGGTGAAAGAGCGAATCGATCAGTGGATCGGCGATTTGGTTCATCTCAGCCCGCAGCCACACTCGACATTGTTCCTCTTCGCCTTTGAGCAATTCATACAACACGGACATAGTCGAACAGTGTTGGGGTAAAACTGGTGGGGATGATGACAATGACGACATGATAATCGAGGCAAATGATTCTTGATGAAACGATACACACTTGTTGGTTGTTGGTTGTAGAACAAATCAGTCTCACCAAACAGACAGCACGTGGTGATGGTCACGTATTCAGAATAGTAAAATGATCAACTATTTTGTATTGACCATACGCCACTGCACATGACACCAACTGTGCACAGTGCAAGTCACTCACTCAATGGTGGTGCAACTGATTCGTGTACACTGTACAATGTGTTGATTATGGTTAATTGAGTCAAACTGACAAATCAGAAGTGAGTTGACTTTTGAGTTCATCGTTAGATTGAGCGTCAAATTTCTCTGGTCGAGATCGTTCCACTAATAGTCAAAATAACAAATCAGAATCATATCATTTACAAACCCGTGCTTGCAATTTCGTTCAACATCACGTACGTGACGACATCTCCCGATTAACCAATTTTCAAAGTATTACGTACTCATTTGTACTGGCTCGTTTTCGATTCAACAAATGAACATTCATGTTTATTGGTGTTACACTCAGACAGAGAAGATGTGATCAATTTGTGATTGGTGACAGTGAACAAATTAAATTGACAAATTGAACAGTGAGATATTGAGAAACATTGGTAAATAGAAATAAAAGAAAACATAAATGTGCAGTGAGATGAATGTTACAAGTAAAATAATGTCGATTCTACTCGACAATCAACTCTGCCATCACTCGTCCACCACCACTCGAACATATTCGTTGGGGTCTCGCAGGTCCACAATGTTCTTTGCCTTCTGTGCTTTCATTGACTTGGGCAGTCCAAAGTGTTTGGTTCGAATGTGTTTGACCAGATTTGAACGTAGTTTGCATTGCTTGCTGCAGTGAGGCCAAATGCAGTGAAATTGATTACTGGCGAGATGAGTCAGTTCGTGTTGCTTCAGGTGAGCATTACAGGAAAATGAAGCAGTACATCCAGGGTGGGTGCAGTGCTTCGATTGGGAGTAATGTTTGACTTGCTGATGAGTTGTCATCTTTGCGTCGCGTATCAGTCACTTTGGTACAATCGCTCACGAAATTGCACAAGAACTGACCAGTCAGATGATTCTTGTACCAGTGTTTGTAAGCTTTATGCTGTGAATCATATTTTTTGGGACAAACTGCACACAGGAATCGAGTAGAGCGAGGATGAAGCAGTTTGCTGTGAGCAGAAATCTGCTGACTAAAAAAAAATAAAACTAGGTCAATTTAATGTGAAACTTAAGTATTCACTTACCGCTTATCGAATCGTGATTTGCAATTTTCGGCATAACATTGAAAAGGAGCAATTCGATGCACAGTGCGCAAGTGAAAGTGCAAGTGAGCCAATGAAGTCATCTTGACAGTACAATTTGACTCAGTACAATTCAAATAGACCACTTTGACCTTTGTTTCTTCTGGGTCCTCATTGGCAATGTCCCCGCCATCATCTCCATCCTCATCTTGCAATGTTGTCTTCGATTTTTTCGCAGATCGTTTCGTTTGAGCTTGTTTACGTTTGTTGTGCTGAGTGGAAGCATTTGCCTGTTGGTTGAGTGCAGTTTGATTTGATCCATTTCCTGTGCTGGTCAGAAGGTGACAATAGATCAGCTGATTGAGTCACTGTTGTCACCTCATTGGGCTCATTCAAAGTGGTGGTGTTGTCACGAGACAAATTAGAGACACAGGCCTCGATCGATTCGTTCACATTCGAAGCATTTTGAATGTTATGATATTGTCCAATTGGACGAGCTGGAGTTGGGTCAATCGGTGCGGTCTCCACAGATTCATCATCGTCATCACCTTGATTGTCTTGAGCCCAACCCTCGATATCATCAACATGAGTCTCACCATCCTCCACCTCTTCCTTAACATCCACCATTTGTCCATCTTCTTCCACCTCTTTTGATCTCTCGCTTGACCCAATCCTCAATCTGATCATTGTGCAATGTCATCTCATCCCTCTTCTTTGATTTCTAAATAGACACAAATAAAGTCATCACTTCACATCATTTCACTTTCATCACTCACCTCGTTTCACTTGTCTGTCTTCAGTCAATGTCTCCATGTCAATAATGCGAGTCTCCTCTCCATCCTCCACCTCTTCCTTAATCTCAATCATGTCCACAGTATTCAATTCTTCACCAAACGTCGATCCCATTCACGGTCCTTGTCATTATCCTCTTCGTCTTCTTCTTTGATTTCTACCTTCACATCATTCGATTCGGTTTTGATGTATGAAGGCACATATTTCTCGTTTGATGAAAATGTCACGATTCTCTTCGTCTTCTTCCTCCTTTATCTCCACTTTGATTACTTCCTTCACCTCCTCATCATCAGATTCAGTTTTTGACCGTCACCTGATTGTTTGATGTGCCTGTGCAAATATCAACAAATGTAAATAAGTCAAAAATACAAACAACCGAACCAAACTCACCGTCATCTTCGATATTCTCGTTTCATGTTATACTGCACCATCAAATCATCATATTTCTTTGTCAGGCCTCTTCCTTCATCTCCACCAGTTGTGCTCGTAATTGGTTATTTTCACTAACCAGAACTCGTTCACGTTCCTTCAGTTGAGCGATTTCCTCTAATAACTCGTGATGCGATCGAGAAATTTGTCTCGTCGTTGCCTGCAGCTGAGTGACGATTCATTTCTTTGTAGTTGAGAATTGACGGAATGTAGATGATGAGAGATAATCAACTATGGAACAAAGCGAAGAGGACAACACGAAATGTGCTCGGAGTGCGACTGTTTGTTGTGGTGTGTGAGCCGATCACAGTGAGCCGAGAGTGGTGTAAGAGAGAGCCGTGCACTCAGCCATACCGATAGTATCGAGTGAGAGCAACATCATGAGTAATGTTCGATCCTGTTTTGTATTACCTCAACAATATTTGCCCAATCAAAATCTAATATCCTAATTATCATTTTCATAAACGGACTACAATATCTCAAATGAATTTCCCACACCTCACTCATAATCAATTCCCGAAATCACGCTCGTCTACATTTTTTCAATGTATTTGCGAATATGTGATCTCGCAAAATACGGATGATATGAACGTCATGGTTATGTCATGTAGTTAGGATTCACATATATGTCATGTTATGTGCCTTTGTTTGTCTACAGCTCATTTCTACGGAGTTTCATGTGGAGGTGCACACAAAAATATATTACATTTGAAATGGAATAATTCCCATAACCCAATCCATAAAGCTACATATCCAAAGCTTTCATTATCCAACTAGCCAATCCAATCCAACGGTCCGTACGTCAACGCCAGAGGAGATGCAGGGATACGAGTACAGGGTGAGTGAATCGAGTTTGTTTGTCGCACTGTAACGAAGATAGCGTGATCACACATTAACACTGTAATTGGGTGAAAAATTAGAGCTGTTGTACAAATATCGATTTGTTTTTTATTTTCGAATTCAAAAAGATGAAAAGTACTGAGAGTGGACAGTGAAAATAAGTGTATAGAAAACAAAAGTAATTTGATTGGCATCAAAAATGCCGTAAGAGCAGTACGACAACCAAATATCATTTTGGTTATCAAGAAATGGAAAGAAATATATTTTAAAATGACCAAAACTACAGTAAATATCCTGATAACTTTGTTATTTTGTTCCTACTCCTCAATATTGGGAGGAGTAAAACCAAGAATTCTGCATTCTGTGTTGATTCCTAGATTACATTAGAGTAAATTCCAATCAAATCTCCATTATATTAAAGTAAAGATGAAAAAAGTGGTCGTGGGGTAAATTAAGTGGTAAGGTAAATAAGTCAAGTGGACGTACATGGACGTGGGTCGTCGTGATCGTCGTCGTCGTCGTCGTAGTTGGTGATGGTAATGTACAGTAGAGGTAGGAGAAGAAGAGTTACACTGTAGAAGTTAGACAGACATTTTTTTTCCAAAAACTCTGAAACTTTCCCAGATACGCTTTGAAAAATCGATGTTTCGGGAAATTTCTCGACTTTTCCGGAAACTTTCCAATTCAAGTTTTATGTCCTCTAGCTTTACAATGTTGTAATTACATTGGAATAAGGAAATCGTGTTTATCGACGTAATGGCATTTTATTTGAGCTACTTTATTCTGGTGCAGCGGGGCAAACATTTCTGCCTCACTCTTGCCTGTACCTCTAAGTTAAGAAGCCTAACGGTCGCACTTTGCAATCTTTAAGTTGACTGTTCCAATTGATAGCGGCAATCCAGTTTCTTCAATGCGAGTCCAAACAGTTGAGGCGCGCAAACAAGAAGAAAATGGTATAATCCTTTTGGGTGAGGGTCAGCATGGTATCCAAGTATACCTTGATAGCCGCTGATTCTCATGGCCGATTGACCCAAATGTGATTTGTAGTGACTCTCGTCAGCAGGTTGCTCTATCTGCTGCTAGGTACTGATGTGACATAGTTAGAATGAGTCTGTAGTGAGTTGCCCGTTGTGGTTACTTTTTGACCAAATTCAATTTAAAAAATGCATAATGATATTTTTGCGCAAATTAGTCAAATTGAATTCGACTATTTGTTGAGGATCTTGGTGACCAAAAAGACGTGACATTTTTGCTTTGGCAAATTGCACATGGACACTTCAATGATCCAGCAAGTCCTTATTCTACACATTCAAATCATGGCCAAAGCAACGAACTTAGGCTTACCTTGCGTGCTGCCTAGATGCAATTTCAGTTAGACTAAGTTTTTCAAGTTCAATCAAGTACGCTCAGGGACAAACATTTACTGATTTGGGTATGTACCTGAAAAATCATTGATTTTCGCAAAGTCAATCTGTTATGTTGCTCTCAGTCGTGTGAAAGACCCATCCCATTTGCGCGTATTTCTTGGTGGTCGCATTTAGAATGTGGTCTACACACATCTGCATTGGTTAATTCAGATAAATATTTTTGCAAACACCACATGGAAGAATAATAACACGCATATTGATTGCTTTTTCTTGGGAAACAGTGAACTTAAACTCTGAGTAAATCACGTTCTATTCCTTCAACATGCATTCACATCAGTTTGTAACCAAACACAACCATTTTAAGTGCATCACACACTTACAAGATCTTTTCATTCACTCCAGAGAGGAGAGCGGTAGAGTGGGGTGGGATGTGGAGGGGGGTAAACCCGCCAAGGGTGATGCTTAACGGGAAGCTGCAACGGCAACCCAAGGAGAGAGCGGAGTGCAACGAAGCGAGCGCAGAGGGCTGGGTAGACTTGTTAATTATTAGATTTGAAACCAGATCGTAATTTATGTTACGCAATTACAATATAAATATTTGGCTCTATTTGGTCAGTGAGGCCCAAAGATACAAAGTTGTAGGCAGTTTTCATGCTTGATTCAATCCTTTCACCACACCAAAATGTCTACATCTTGTATTACCGACGTATGCTGAACTCGGACTGTTTGTTGGTCATTTTCGAGAAACTCCTTCCGTAAACGAGCCCATCAAGCTCACCACCGTATGCTCACTATGGAAGGATATTATTCAGGAAAGAATTTTCGCCAAACTGCGACACTTGATCATTGTCGTTGGTGGCAGAAACGGATCGAGTGGTAACACGCTCGATCGAAGCACAAGATCGACCTGATTGGTTCGCCGATAAGACTTTCTTGTCCTCTTTTTGAAGGGTGGTCGGGCGTTCAAGGCTCAAAAACCGCAAACTTACTTTGGATGAAACTCCTCGTGAAGCAGCAACGTCGACCTAATCTCAAGACAATTTCCCAGCCTCGAGAGGATCGATGTCCTGATTGATGGCTTTCAAGACATAAACGACACCTACCAAATGATTACCCATTGTAATCAACATTATACGGAAGAGTTGAAAATCTTCCGTTGGTCATTCGTCCCGATCCTGGGTCACACTTTTTACAAAGATAATGAGACGCTGAGACGGGAGCGTGCTGCTCGACTTGCTTAGAATTCTTTTATACGTGAAATAAATTTAATATTTTATTTCTATTTTATTTTTAGTCATACGTGTTTATTCTTTATAAATTATAAGGCAAAATGGAAAAATGGAAAAATAGCAACATTTAAAAATCAATTTATCATTAAACTTCAATAAATAACGTAACATCATTTGGTGAGCTCGTCTGTTTCTGTAGTATCTGATAACAGTTGTGAGTGTAGTATAAAACAGCTGCTTTATCAAAACATTTTCGCTTTCGCTGTTTTCGTTGTTTCTGATATAACGATCTCGATCTGTTTCGAAATGGATTGGATCTCACTTGCTCGTTGTTCTCAACTCGGAATTGGACTGTGGACCCATCTCACGACTTCCCAACGAACTGGTTTAATCGATTTTGTCAAGAGTGGACATGCAGCAGTTGGTTCATCTACGAGTGTTGTGCAAAAAGTGGGCATTCGGTGATTTTGTTTGATTGGGAACAACAAGAAATCGCTCTGTTTTGACTAGTGTGTGGTCCTTTGATGCTAAACAAGCGGATAACATCAAGAAACGATCGTTTGGACAGATCGATTTGGCGTTCACTTTCACCAAACTCAAACTCAAACCAAACTCAGCTCGTCACTTCTGCCACAATCTCAACTTGACCGCCTCTTTCCTCTCACTGATTCGCTCGTTCTGGATCTCGTTGTAAGAAGTGGTGTGAGGTTAGGGTTACTGCTTCTCGAAGTTGAGTTAGGTTAGGTTACCGCTGTAATTTAGGTTAATGCTATATTTTCAAATGCTATACTTTCAAATCCCATATTTTCAAATGCTATACTTTCAAATGCTGTATTTTCAAATGCTATATTTTCAAATGGTCAAAGGTAAAATGCAGGATAATCAAACATAAAGCCAAAAAGTTAGTCAAACCATAGCAATTGCATACAAACTGTAATAGTAACTGAACTTGTCCTCCTTATCAAGCCCAACTCAATGAGTCTCTAATCAACTCACAAATGATAAGACTTTTTGCATTGATTTATCTTTTTGTATCTTTCCAACCTAATTGCCCACATTGTGTCACAAATCGTACATTCAATTACGTGTATGTGAAGACACTGGCGAAGTGAATTGTCAAAGTCAGCTGATAATGATTTGATAACACTTCGATGACAATTCCAGTACATGGCTATATAAAGAGGAGAATAACGTGATTGATTAATTAACAAATACACTAAATTGTCTTAAATGTTGAGTAATTGAAATTGAAATCTAAATCGAAAATGGATTTATGGATTTTGCTGTTGACTTTGGGTTCGATTTTGACTTTAGTTTATTTGTAAGTTTTATCATTTTGGTTTGATTTTTGATTAACTTTTCTATTTATTTTTTTAGTTACATTCAAAATAAATTTAGTTTCTGGACCAAACGCGGTATTCCTGGCCCGACACCAAGTGTACTCTCCTTCGGCAATTCTGGTTACATGTTTGCACGAGATCCATTCAAGTTTGAACAGGATTTCCGCGAAAAGTATGGAAAAGTCTACGGAAATTATCGTGGATTCAAACCGGTTTTAGCAGTTTCCGATGCTGAGTTGGTTAAGCAAATTATGGTTAAAGATTTTCCTTTGTTTGTGGATCAACAAGGTCTCACTGTGCACCATCCCATTGCTAGTAAAATTGTGTTTATGGAAAATTCGCCCAATTGGAAGCGACTACGCACAATCACTACTCCGTGCTTCAGTTCTGCTAAACTCAAGAAAATGTTCACTCAAATGGATCGATCCGTGGATCAATTGAGTGGTCATTTTGAGCAGTTGATTCGAGATAAAAATGGATTGATCCAAGATTTGAAACAAGTGATGGTTGGATTCACTCTCGATGTGATTGCTTCGAATGTTTTTGGTGTTGAGACAAACTCCAACACTGATGCTCAGGGTCGTGGTCTAATGAATCCATTCATGGTGAATGCACTCAAACTACTGGAAATAAGTCCATTTAAGCTGTTGGGCATGATTTCTCTACCTGGTTTTGCACTGAAATGGCTCGGAATTGTTCAACCGTTCAATGATCAGTCATGGGATTTCTTCGAGAAATTGGCAAGAGAAATTCTACGTCAACGGCGAGCGAATCGAGAAGTGGGAGCAAAACGAAATGATCTAATTGAGATTCTGATCAATGCTCAGGTGGATGAGAGTAAGCTGGATTCGAGTTACGAAAAATTGGATGGAAATTTTGATGATCGTGAGGATGAAAAAAATGAAGTTCCAATTGGAACTTCAAAATCGTCGACTTTAACAGAAAATGAAATCATGGCCCAGGCAATTGGTTTCATGGTTGGTGGCTTTGACTCGGTGGCTGTTGCACTGTCTTTCGGTTTGTATGAACTTGCGATTAATCCAGAAGTTCAAGAACGACTGTACGATGAACTCGAACGAGAGTTATCCGATAAGAAGCCCAATTCCACCGAATACAACGAAACTGTGATGCAACTTCCTTATCTGGACTCAGTGATCAAAGAATCCCTTCGAAAGTATCCACCATTCATCAGAGTTGGACGCACTTTTGGTGGTTCGCCAAAACCGTACAAATTGGGTGGAATAGTGTTACAGAAGGGCCAATTGGTTGAATTTCCAACTCTCTCAATCCACTACAATGCAGAGTACTTCCCAGAACCAAATCGTTTCAACCCTGATCGATTTATGCCCGAAAACAAGGACAAACTCGTACCATACAGTTTCAATCCATTCGGTCAGGGACCACGAAATTGTATTGGACTGAGATTTGCCAATCAGGAGATGAAACTTTGTTTGGCCAAGATTTGTAGACAATTTCGTTTTGTACCAAGTCGAAACACGCCATCGAGTCCAATTGCACTGCTGCCATACAAAGCTACGATTGCGTCGGCTCCGATTGAGATTAGAGTTGAGAGACGATTGTAAATTTTAATGAATTAATTTGTCCAATTCACCCTTGAATTAGTCAATAAGGTTTATTTCATCTTTTCCAAAAATAAAAATAAAATTTCAGTTGCAACTTCAGAAAATGACTTTTTCTCTGTGGTTGTGATGAAAGTTGAAACAGACAAAACTGACAATTTGGTTTAAGGCTAATGTTGATTGGTCAGCTTAATCCCTGCAAGTAATTTGCGAGTTTTTGATTGTAATTACAATATAAACGGACTCCAATGTTTGATTACCTCACACTTTCATTTGATTGTCCTTCTTGTTTACATCATCTCAAACTTGATACAACCAGCCATGCTGAGCAAACTGCCCGATCTCGCCATTTTGGTTGTGTTTGATCATTTGCCCATTCGAGACATTCTCAACACAGTCGAATCATATGCACAGTTTGAATCGCTCGTATCACTCGCATTAAGTCGTCGCAAGTTTTTGACATTGATTGGCGATGCAAAGAAGTCTCAAATGTCACCTTACCTTGATCATCCACTTATCCCGAAGTCACATTCCGACATCTACATGGCTGACCACAAGTTGATGTCTTGCCCAAAGTTTCTATTTCACTCCTTTCCTCGAGTGACCACACTCAACATCACTTTAGCGAATGCCAATCTCGAGAGAACGATTGTGAAGATGTGTTGCCTCATCGACCAATGGAGTAACCAGTTGGTCAACCTCAAATTGTCATTTTCTTTCACTGAACAGTATACAGTATGTAGAAACATTACAATGCTGATTGACTCGATTGTTGTTAGATGGTTGTTTAAATATTTGAAAATTACTACACGTGTTGGTATATGGGGAGAATGTTTGTTAGATGGTTGTTTAAATATATGAAAAATTACTACATGTGTTGGTATTGGGGAGAATGTTTGTTAGATGGTTGTTTAAATATATGAAAATTACTACATGTGTTGGTATTGGGGAGAATGGTTGTTAGATGGTTGTTTAAATATTTGAAAATAACTACATGTGTTGGCATTGGGGAGAATGGTTGTTAGATGGTTGTTTAAATATATGAAAATAACTACATGTGTTGGCATTGGGGAGAATGGTTGTTAGATGGTTGTTTAAATATATGAAAATAACTACATGTGTTGGCATTGGGGGAGAATGGTTGTTAGATGGTTGTTTAAATATATGAAAATAACTACATGTGTTGGCATTGGGGAGAATGGTTGTTAGATGGTTGTTTAAATATATGAAAATAACTACATGTGTTGGCATTGGGGAGAATGGTTGTTAGATGGTTGTTTAAATATTTGAAAATAACTACATGTGTTGGCATTGGGGAGAATGGTTGTTAGATGGTTGTTTAAATATTTGAAAATAACTACATGTAGTTGGCATTGGGGAGAATGGTTGTTAGATGGTTGTTTAAATAAATCTGCCAAGCAACAATTCCAGTCGATCCGTAAAATAAAAACCAAAAAAATGTCAACACTAAAATAGCCAAAAGCGATGTAGAAGTGTTTCTTTGGTTTTATCTGTTTTTAAATCTCTTTTATTGGATGCGATATCTGGTATAAGATTCTAAAGTGGCTAGCAGTGGCAAACTTTTAAATGTGATAAATGCATTCATCAAACGAGCATTGAAATGAAACTTTTGAAATCAATCATTAATAGAATTATTGATTTTAAATTTTCATCATACTTATAAAAACTACCAGTTTGGAAAATTCAAAAGAAATTAACTAATGAAAATAGATTTTTAAGATCAATTATTAATTATTAATGTTATTGCAAACCACAAATAACTGGTTTGAAAGCAAACTTTTTTATTGACTGATTCAAAACAAAGTACAGCTTGACAGGTTGTCAATAACAACAATGCCAACAACAACATCAAAACAAATCACTTTCTTTTGGTGTTTTGTGTTATCGTCTACTGTTAGCGATGAATAATTTTCAGTCTTTCCAATTCTTGTAAAAGTAATTCGCCCTACATTTCTCAATCGATTAACATTAAATTTTGCAAAAGTGCTAAGATTATCATGCAGATTCAAACTTTATTTTATGCAAAATACGTCTCCCATTTATACCGACCGTTTAAAACTCATCTTATGAGTATTTTTGATAAAAAAATTGAATCTACTTCACAACAAAATTTTAGACATCTTCTCGACAGATTCTTGAGATTCCGCGTAATAAACCATCTGCTCGTAAATCAATGCTATCTTTAATATTGAGTCCGCGTTTGAATGTAAAATGATGACCTTGAAATAATACTTTATTTAAAAACTCAATTCTGTACTTAATCGATGATTCTCTTGTTCGTCAACTTGTGAGAAATAAAACATGATTTTCTTCAGAGCATAAATTGAATCAACAATGAAACAACATAGCAATTCAAAGGAACTTGCTTGCTATTAATTGGTTCCGTTTTATAATAATTAATGATAATCAATACTTAACAAATTAATTTTGCAGTCACATGAGCTTGGAAATGTTATTGCCTGTAACAAGTAAGATAGTCAATTTTTAATTTCGCAAACGGAAACAAACGTCAATTGGGGATTATAAAGTTATTTTGACAAACAATAAAGTTGTTGAAATTCATTTAAAAAAACAAACAACGAAAAAATAAACCAGAATGCATGTATTAAATTTGATTGTGAATATTTTCAAGAGGAGAAGCTTTTCAATGTTATCAAATTATCTTTGGACCACTGAACAAATTATCAAACATAGAAATGTTAAAATTGTTCTTCAACACAGAGTTTTGATATTGCTTCTATTGATCAAAAGTGTGCACTTTATGGTGTTGTCCGTATGCAAGTTCAATCACAACCAACGGGTAATTCAGTTTGACGCAATCACATTTGTTCTGTCCAAAGTGATCATGAACCATGTGGCCTGGACAAATGCACTTGTGTTGGCATTCATCAGTTATGCTTTCCATTTCTATGATAATCAGAGAAATAATTCTCTATTGAACGATATTTTTGATTCGAAACGATTACAGCTTTTTCCTACCACCAACTTGGGATGGAAAACAGATTCGCTCAAAAAATAAAGCAGGCATTTGTCATCTCAACTGGTTTGTTTCAAATTTTTTATCATTTCAATTGTAGGTAAGAATTGCATTTGTTTGTTGTTAATTTAAAATTAAAAAACATTTTTAAAGTGACTTATATTTTGTGGTCGCATCTTATGTTATTTGAAAAATTAAGCGAAATTATCGAGTTCAATTCACTCAACCTCAAAAAACTTGAGTTATAGCTTAATTTATTGTCTCAGTTGTTCACTGTACCAATTTATATGTCTACTATTATGGTCACGCCACCGGACTTGTAATCAGTGTTGGGCTGGCGAATCTAATGATTTTAATCGAAAAACTAAAGCAGTTGTACAAATCGATTTCAAAGTGTAATTCAAAATCTATCTGGACACTTTTGAATAAATTCCGACGGGATCATATTGAGATTATGAGATATTTTGCTCAGTTCAATCAAACTGTACGGAGGCATCTTTCTTGCATTTCTGGTGGTGAACTGTCCAATCAATGCGTACTTGCTTCTACTCGTGATCAATGATGACCAACTTTCTATGCTCACCACTTTTTGGCTTTTGGCCTTTGCTTTCGTTCAAATTCTGTGCATATTTGCAATTCACTTTTATTTGATTAATTTCACTGCGCACTTTCACCGACCGAGCAAAGTGCTCGCGAGTTTTGTCGTTGCAAATCAACACAAGGTCGGCCAATCCCGATCTCGTTTGGCACTGGTCAATTCGATATTTGCACTTCATACCCAAAATCAGTATGGAATCACATATGGTAATGTTGTCCCTGGTGACGCTTAAAACTTTCATTAAGGTAAGTCTGAATTATACGAAGGACTTATAATTAATTGAATATGTCCAGTTTCTGGTTTTGTATGGCAAATTTGTAATGATCACCTACAAACTTGTATATCGATTATAATTTTTGGACACATTATCGATTGAAATGGGATTTTGGAGTTTATGTCTGGTTGTTGATGTTGTGAACAATGCAATGAACCCATGTGTATGCATTTGGATAAACTCCAACATTAATTTGCCTATAATGAACAAAACAATGTCAAGTATTTACAAAAAATATTATTTTTATTTGGGATGAACAAATTATTGTGCTTATGATATAGCTATAAATAAATGCTCTAATACGATGTATTCAAATTATGTTGCCATTAAAAAAACTAACCTAACTAAAATATTTTGGTTAATTTTGTTTAAATTTAGATTACCTGCAAGTCGCCTGCACCGAGAAAAAGTCGTTTTCAGTTGCAACTGAAAATTTTTACAACTTTTCAGTTGCAACTGAAAATGTCAAAATTTCAGTTGCAACTGAAAATTTTGTGATTTTTATAACGATTTTAGACCAAAATGCAAATAGCTTAATGTTTAAATGTAATTAAATTGTCAATAATGTTCATATTAAATAATTTCAAAACATGTTAACTCGCTAAATGTCAAATTAAAACTTTATTAAAATATAATTAAATTTCTAATGTATCCATTTCAGCAATAAATGGTTGTTTTGGTCAATTGAGAATAAAAAGTCATTAGAAAAGTGTAACTCATCTAACGAAACAAACTTATTGTCGGCACATATTCGAATGTATTGCAATGATTTATGATGACATTTATGTGGCCTTGATTTATCAGTCAACTCTACTTCATAAACTTGCCCTTCACAAAAGATATTACTACTTTTGTTGTCCAACCAAAATTTAGTAGTGTGAAACCACAAATTTCTGTTAGGAACATTAGCTTTACGAAGTACACCTTTCTTCAACTTAAATGGATACTTTGTGGAAGGCAATTCTGTTAAATTCTCAGGTTTGCTGCTCAATATTTCAGAACTATTTTCGTTGCGCTTTGGAAAAAATTGAAATTAAAGAAATCGTTTTCTTTTTCGTCAAATGCGCGCATTGCTTGATGACGATAGTGAATGGTCAACGTTGGGTTGATAAAGTTGTTCATACATGTTGCGACTGCTTTGCTGAATTGATGTTTGTGTTCAAAATGCCAAGTGGAAAATAGGTAAAGAGGTCCAAAGAACTTGATTAAGTCAGCGTAATGACTCAGGTGGTGCAGCTTGCAGTACACAGGATGCTTTCTTGGTTTCACTATTTGGAAGTCACTAGCAATCTTAGCAGGCAATAGATTCAATCGACAAAGATCAGATTGGTCAAATTTTGAAGCAAAAGATAAAAGTGTAAATTCTTTCAAATTATAATACAAATTGAAAAAACATTAGAAATTTGATTATATTTTAATAAAGTTTTAATTTGACATTTAGCGAGTAAACATGTTTTGAAATTATTTAATATGAACATTATTGACAATTTAATTACATTTAAACATTAAGCTATTTTACATTTTGGTCTAAAAAATCGTTATAAAAAAATAGTTTTCAGTTGCAACTGAAATTTTGACATTTTCAGTTGCAACTGAAAAGTTGTAAAAATTTTCAGTTGCTAACTGAAAACGACTTTCTCGGTGGATTGTCCCAACAATGTTCCACCAAGTCCAATCTTTGCCTGTGCCTGTGAGCCCGACAAGGACACGATTCTGTGCTTCTTTGAGTACAATGACAATTTGCTTCCTTGTGTTGTCACTTACAAAAAGGGAGAGGAAAGCGAAAATTCCCAAAGTTTGTAAAGGTGTATGGTGACTTTGTGTGCATTTAATATTACTGATTTAGTCGAAATGTCTTAATAACTAAATTCTTGGGCAAGCCAGGAAAAGAGCGAGATTTCTTTTTGAAGTCAAGATTGAACTATTTCCACACCGAAGCCATGTGAGTAGAAATAGTCGCATTTGTTTACATACATCCAAATTGTGATCTTTTGGCTCATATCTCTGCAACCAGATAACCTAAAAGGTTGATTTTTTGAATCCTACGGTTTCAGGTGGGTGGAAATTGTGTGCCAAATTTGGTTGCTGGAGATGCAGTGGTTTCTTCTCCCAAGCCTGCAACAGACAGACAGACAGACAGGGTGAAACTATAAGACTTCGACTTCGTCTCGCTAAAACTGTCCAATATTCACATTTGTTACACGTGTGCTCGTAATTAATTCAAATTGAGTCAGTACAAATGTATGCGCTTCTCCTTGAAACGTTAAACAAAAGTTAATCGATCGTAAAAAGGATAGAAAAAACATTCGATAATCATTCGTACAATCAATTTGATTGTTACCAAGGTGTCTAAAGAATAGATTATTGAATAAGTTGATATCGATAAATTATTGAATGTTTGTGAAATTGACATCTCTCGCTCTTCTCATTGGTGAATTCAGTAGTAGAAAACAAAATCGAAAATGATATTGAAGAAACCAGAAACAGTAGTACAAATGGTACACGTAAACATTTATTATTAAGAAATGCAATATATTATGGAAACATTAAAATAATATTATAAATCAATCTATAAATCAACAACAATTTTGTGTTTGCGTAATTTCGGCAATCGACTCAAAAGTTGTTGAACTTCACGCGGATACTGCCAATCAGATGCATCAAACGAAGTATAAATAGTAACATACAACTCGACCAAATTGGGAAAAATGAGAGACAAGCAACGGACGAATTGATCAGCAGTGAGTAAACCACCACAGTAGGTATAGACATGAAGTTGATACTTCAAAACAGAAGACAGTCGAGTGAGTCGACGTTCGGCTGCCTCTTTTTCCAATTCGGAAACGTCAAATGAAATGTTCCTAAGGTCCAGTTCAGGTAAGGTCAGTTTGGCTATATTACCAATCTCGTCTGATGACAATTTCAATGATTCGCCCTTTTGAAAAATGATTTAGTAGTTAATAGTAATAGTAGACAATCACAACACAACATACCCGAATTTCAAAGCTCAAATGCTTCAAGAAAATAGCGTGTCTATTGAGATAGGACAAAAACTAGAGCATGCTCTTCACTTCTGCTTCTTTTCAAATCGAATTCCCAAATGAGTCAAATTAATCAGCCACTGCCGACTGATGAGGACTGTTATTGTGCAATTGGAAAAAATGCATCAAAATCCGAGGGCGCAAAAAGTCAAATTTGAAACGAAAACAATCTCAACCAAGTTTGCTAATTATTTGATTGATTGATGATGATGATTTTAAGGAGTGTTTAGGATAGATTGAACAGATTGAAAAGTGATCCAATTTAGACAATGTTGGAGATAGAGTGAGCAAATAGATCTGGAGAGAATAAACCAACAAGGTCGAGGTTGGGTAGAGTGAGGCTAACGAATTGATGTATGCGATGAAATCAAGGTTTCGAGTACGGTCTGTATAAATAAAGAAAATTTAGTGGTGCGAAAACAAAAATGACAATGTTTACCAGAACAACGAATAGACAGTTGCACAATGTTGGGGAAATAACTTCAAAAATGATTTCAAACATTGAGAAGACAATTCAGGAATCAACGCCAAACGCGCAAAATCTTTGAAATTTTCCAATTCCAAAAAGTTGTTCTTCACATGTTTCTTGTGTGCGGCAGCATCGAAAACCGCTTCATCAGACAACTTTCGACCAATCACCACAAAGAGAGACCTTTTCTGACCACAGTACGCCCTCGATCACGGCTCGCCACTTTGTAGGATACCAATCGCAAATGGAGCAAATCGTTGACATCACCGTCCAGTTCCAGTTTGGCCACAATTTGTTGTATCAATTTGGGTGGTAGGCGGTTGATAGTGTTGGGATTCATTCTCATCATACTAAAAAGAGGACGAGTAGTGAGCTGATTGACGAGTCGATGGCATCCATAGTAGTGGTAGGTTTGGTTGTGTTGAAGACTTTAGTGATGACGTTCGTTGGACATCGTAGAGACAGATCTAGAGACGATCGTCTAAGTAAATGTGGCATCGAGCGAAAGCATTGTCCTTTTGTACACACGCTCACTGTCACTTGATAAGTCATCACCAATGAGTAATAGTTGACACTGATAAGCGATACATCATCGATAGTGTGATGTGTTCACTTCTTTCACATTGAGTCATTTGCGGTTGCAGCGCTATTCTACCTTTAACTAATAATACAAAAAATAGAATCATCATCACAAGACCAAAAGATGAAGACAATTTCGAATCAAATGAAGTCTTTACAAATTATATTGTCAATATCCTGAATTCACATAATCCCAAAACTGTGCAATTGTAGAAAAGTTTATTATTGTTAGAAATGATGAGAGGGTAGATTATACATAATAACAAAGTGAGAAAAGAAGAAAAGTAATTGTTTTTTGACAATATTGACAGGATACATAAAGATTACATGTTGATAAAGTTTTTGTGTGTGTTGTATGAATGAAATTGTTGTAGTTTGAGCGTGTACATTTAGGCTAAAGAAACCAAAAGGACCAAAGAGGAGAGGAGAAAAAAAGAAAGAATAGAAAATAAATTTGATTTGAGTTCACTTAATTAGTTTACTGCACTATAAGAACGAATTCGTTTGGAATTCGAATAAAATGTTTTCTGCAATTTTGAAAATCAGTACAAATTGTCGCTCAATTTCTTTTTTCAGTATTTCAGTTTGCTTTTTCGCTTGAGTTTCAAAAGCGCAAAGAATCCAAAGTTCAACATGACCAGATTAGGAAAGATGAGTCGAATAAGATGTGCATCAATGAGCAGCGGTGGTTGTCAAATGCTGATCAGGATACCAGGCATCAAGGGTGCATTCCAACACGGAAGAAAGTGGAGTGAGGCTGCTGTCGGGCGGCAGCTTGTTCCAATTTAGGCAGATCTGTGGAATGCCGGTAGAGAGTGGAGCACAGCCAGGTGGCTCAGTTTGGCAAGATACAAGTCGACTGTAGTTGGTGTCATGTCAAACGATGTAACCTAAGAAAATAATAACAAATAGTTAATTGGAGGAAAACATTAGACAAGAAAAATGCAAAATTAAAAAAATACTCTTACCTTGTTAGGAGTAAAAGCTAAAGTACTCCAAAGAAGGTGCTGCCCTGAAAAATGCATAAACTTTGGCATTTTCAGGTGGACCATAAAGAGCACCACGGCAAATTCGTAGATGAGTGAGATTAGTCCAGAACCAGTGGCCATTGAACAATTGATCAATATCATTATCATAAAAGCAAATATGTATCTTCACCAAAATGAGCTCGAACACAGTTTGGTCCAAGATGATAAATAAGATGAGCAATTACTCGTCGTTCACCAAGATTGTCTCCATATTGTGCAATATTGATCGACAAATGCTCAAGTTTTGGACATAGTAGGAGAGAGATCGAGTAGAGCTGGAACAACCCCTTCCTTCAAAGGGTCTAATTGCCTGCGAGAGTCCAGTGAATTGATGTACTCGATCTAAATCGGGAATGTGAGCTTCTTCTGTAAGGATAATATTATTAATCAAATTTAGTTTTTTGTGGTTAAAATATTACAAAAACAACGAACAGACAGATGCGTGATGTTGGAAATAATTTCAGTACAGAAGCCAAACATTTAGAAGAAATTTCATATTTCAAAAGAGACGTGTGAAATCTTTCAAATTCACAAATTGAAAAAATCGTTCTTCTAATTCCGTGAAATAACAATTAGATTCAAAAGAATTTTTCCTCATAGGCCATAAATACAATCACGGACTTTTTCTGCTTGCAGTGGTCTTCGACGAGTGCTCCCCGCCACCGAGCTGACACCATTCCGCAAACGCACCAAACTGGTCACATCACCGTTCAGTTCCGACTGTGGCAAAAATCAGTCCCTATTAATTCGTTTGGCAGTAGGCTGATCGGTCCATCATCGCCACCTCCACCGTCACCAGTGGTGGGATTCAATTTGAGCAGTCCAAATGACGAGAGCATTGAGCGAATTGACGAGCCAATAGCGTGGATAACCTCGGATAGTTTGGAGTTGGGTTCCAGCTTCGTCTAGATCTCGAATAAAAAGCCAAAAGAACACGAAAGCAGGACGAAACACAAACAGACAAAGCACACCACACAAAAAGCGCTCACAGATGCAGATCATCACAGTGATGAAATCACATACGTAACTGAGAGCGCCGTTCATAGGACGTATCTAATTTTCTAAAATGTTTTACCTGTTTCAGCTCGTGAATAATGAAAGATACAAGAACAAGGGAAATAATTAATAAATAATTTTAATTATCAATTGGATTTTACTATATTTAGCTCATGATTGATTGATTATCTCAATTTTAAGAATTGAATAACTTTATGCGAGTTAGTAATGTTATGCAATCATATTATTCAAATCACATGACTTGGCAATTAGCAATTAATTCTGAACAATTAGTATGTCATCAAGCAAACAATCATACACAATTATGAAAAAAATTGAAAAAGTTTATTTTTAAGGAATCAAGACATAATTTAAGTAATATTTTGATTGTACATGATAGTTGAGTAAAATTTTGTGTTATTCAATAATGGATTAATTGGTGCATTTAATCATGGTAAAATAGTAGAAAGTTTTAATATGGAAAGTGTAAAATAAACGTGTAAAATGTAGATATTTCAAAATTTAAAATGCCGAAATATCCAATTTTGTATTTGGGTAAATTAGAAAATTGTTGCAAATGTTGTTGAATTTTGTGTAGAAATCCCTGATTAAACGACCTATCGCCAATACTCAAATCGATTAAAGTGAGAAAAATAATCGACAAAAATGAGTGAATTGCTCGACATTAAAGTCGAGAAGTGGTGAGACGATGTTGTGCAGATGCTTCTTCCCAAACGGAAATGTTCATTTCAATGTTGGGTAGTTCGAGCTCGGTCAAGTTGGTCAATTTGGAAAGATCTGGTACTAAAATCCGGATCATTAGATACTAACATGGGGATTTCAAAAGGAAAATCTGTAGACCAGAAAGTGTGTTCTCTTTGGTTAGTGACTTCTCGTTCCAGTACACAATTCACAACTGATCCACAGTGAGCAATCCTTGAGGCAACGATGATGATGTTCCCAAGCCGTACCAGGCATCAAGTTTGACTGTGTGCAGCTTGGCACACTGTCGAAATGGCTGTCGAGCCAGGCTCAGGCAGTTGTCAATTCGTTCACGATATTCTCGATTATTGTCCATTTGAAATTCATCGTAGGAGTCTCGTTCACATTGCTCACATTGGAGACTGTTGTAAATGAGATGGAGCACTTGGAGGTTGGGAAAGATTCGGTGGAGATGCAGATGTTGCGTGTCTTCATGAGATTCGGGAAAAATGGTGAGGGTGAGCAGACGAACTGAGGGCACGATTTCGAGTTGAGGTTGTGTTTGTTCCTCCTCGGGAATTTCACCAAAATAAATCTTCAAATGGATTAAATGAGGCAACTGGACAGAGCACGAGCCAACTTGACCATCGACAGTGCACCAAAGGACAACATGGACAGTTCGAGCATGATCAAACTGCTGAAGCGCGCACAGAAGAGTCGAACAGTGTCGTAGTCTGTGGCCGAAACATTGACAATGCAAGCACCAGTGAACTTGGTGGCCAGCTGTGGACCGAGTGCCATCATGTCAGACAGTGACGTACCATCGGTCCAATGTATACGAAGATCGTCTCCAGTGCTGCCAAATTGATGCAACGAGTCGCGATACATTGGGTTGGAAGGCTCAAAGTTGTGAACTGTGAAAGTGGACAAACGAGACAAAATGAGGCTCAGCCTCGGTTCATGTTTCAGACCGGTGAAATTGAGCTTAAGGGTGAGATGTCGTAGTGCTTCTAGTCGATTGATCGAGTCAAACAGTGCGTCCACTTGAGCACTACTCGAATAGAGTTCACTTTCTGTTACTGTACCCCAAGTCATGAAATGCACATTCAAAGAAATCAAATTGTGAGCATATTGGTCAATCAAGCGAACTATTTGTTCGAGTGCTTTTCCAAATACTTGAGTGTCAGCGAGAGAAGTATGTTTTTGATGTATTGTGAGATGAGTGATGCCAGGTAGGGTGTCCATCAGTGGACTGGTGAATGATTCGGTCAGTACACGACCAGGCACTTGTGTCAGAGTGTTGAATCGATTGATCTTTGAAACTCGAGCCCAAGGCAATCCATCCTCATCACGACGAACGTGTTCGATCAAGTTGCTTCCATATGGATTGTTGTGATTGAAATCTTCAAGATATTCGTCAAAATTTTCATCATCTTGAGATACTCCAAAGATAGAAAGCACAGCTCGATGGCTCAAGTCATGCCTCTGCACACGACCCCAATTGGTGCACACTCGACCAACACTGCGAATCATGTCACTCACAGAAATGTACTTGAACACGGCCAGAAGACACAGGTCGGGCAAGTGGCACCACAAATGTTGCTGTTGTTGTTCCATTGTTACCAAATGTTGGTTGATGTCTGTTGATGTCAGTCAGTCAATGATAATGGCAAAGACAAGGCACTTTTATATACAGTTGAGATGATGATTAAGGTAGTTAAGGTGCGTTAGTGAGCATAAAACGATGTCACATCCTTAGTGACGTCCGTTCTTATCTTTTTGGTTGTGATGCAACAATGCGATCATCAGTGCAATCCACATAACATTAAACATAAACTCCTCTTCATCAATTGCAATCCTCTTGACAACTATCATTGATTATGTGTTCATAAATCAAATATCATAAAAGAGTTGGCGCATTTAGCCAATCGAAAAAAGAGTAGAAGGAAAATCTAAAAGATTCTTGGAATAAACATTGTAACTTTATTCAAATTAGGAAATCGATTCTTCGAAGATTTTTTTACATGTTGTAAATGTAAAAATCAATTTGAGTGAGTTGGAAAATAATCGGTTAATTTGTGTATTTAACAATAGAAACAAAAGAGAAAAAAGGAAATAGACAATTTCTAAATTGTAAATATAACAAAATGAATAGGAAATGTTCAATTGTGTGTTTGAAAAAAATTGCAGACAGTGCGTGACAGAATTTTCAATCATCAATTCACTGGCATCATTCTGTAAACAAATTCGTGTTCACGCAAATTGTCGAATCTGTCCATCAAGTACAGTTCAATGTTGGCCAACTGGTGAGCACAGTAGTACGCAATGGTCAGTTGCTCAACATTGGGCACAATCATCGAAAGTGTGCGCATTAATCGATCAATAGCTTCGAGATTGTTACCATCGATTCGGTAGATCTTGAGACGGAAAATTCGAATGTGCTTGAGTGAAGCCAATTGACGTTCTTGAATTGCGAGTTCCATATTTGACATATTCACTGCCACCCAATCAAGCTCCAATTCCGCCAAATGAACCAATCGGGAAAGATTTCGAATAGTTCTCGAATACAAGGTGAAGATCTAATAAGAAACATACAAATTCAAAATCAAAATGAAATCCAAATCAACACTTACATTGTGACTGGTAACATTGTGCTTAAGATGTAGCACCTGCAAACTTGACGCCTGTGCACTCAAATAGTCAATCACTTGTGCAGTGCTCAAATTGATGAACAGTGCCAGATGAGTGAGTCCGTTCAACCAACCACCAGGGACACAATGCCATTCAATAATCTCAAAATAGTTGGCCTTGAGAGATTGATTCCAAAGTCGTGTGCACTTCATATGGTCTATATAAGGAGCCATAAGGCCGGCAGATCGCCAGAGAGGACAGTGAGAGCAAGACAAATGCTCCAGGCTGGTTAAATTCGGTGCCAAAGTGGGCAACATCTCATAAAATAAATCCAAATCAAGTCGTTTGAGGCGAGTCAATGAAGTGATCATAAGTGGAAACAGTTGTTCCATTCGCCTTCTCGTCAGTGTTCCATTCAAGTTGAATGACAGAGTGGTGAGTTGATCTGATGGCCACAGATTGAACACAAATGCAGGATCACTCACAGTCCAAAAGGCAATCACGAGTTGTGAGATGACAGGGAAAAGACTCAGGAGAAAAGCTCGAAAGTGTTCAACCGCCTCAGGATCACGAGTACGTTTCAGTTTCAAATAGACAAAAGTGCTCAAATCGATTTCACCAAAGAAACGTCGAGTCAAACTCTCACGAAAAGTGGCTGTTTGAGCGTAGTCCATCAAGATTAGTGATGACTTCTGCTTGAGGTTGACATTTTCAATCACATTTTGCCATCGTTTGCACACCAATCGAAGGTGAATCAACACTTGTACATCAAAACGAGACAAAATCGATTCCACCAGCTCGTTAGGAAGTTGATCAATCGAACCGGCGGTGGGTTTGGGTCGAGCAAAAAGTGGCTCACTAACTCGTTGCATTTTTGTCAGTACAGGATGATCACAAGTGGAAGACATTTTGAGTCAATTTGGGAGAAAACAGATATAAAAGTACAGTCGTACCTCATCCCGGTACTTTTGGTTTTGCGTACTAACTCGAGGTACTGTGGAAGGTGTGAGGTGGTTCGAGTTGAGTTATACTTTGGCTTTACCTCGACTTAGTACGTACTAACTCGAGTTAATACGAAATGGGCCATCTTCCTGATCTCAACTTTTGTTGTTGGTTACAATGAGCCCTAATTGGTTTCGAAAAAAAAATTTTAATAAAAAATTTATTAGGGAAGTTGGGGTGGTGTACTATGTCGAGGGTGTACCGGGATGAGGTTTGACTGTAGTTTCAGACGAATAAGAAGCCAACAAACACAACAAACACAAAAATACTGTTCAAGTCGAAGTTGACGTTCGTCCGTGTCGTGGTAACGAGGAGTGATCGAGTCATGCAAAGCATCTGCTTTATATACAGTCGGTCGTGTCATCTGATAAGTCACCAATGAGTCATTGGTGACTTAATGATATTGACAATGACTAACAGTTAACATTGATAAGCGGCACAGAGGTGTCACTTTCAAATTGAATCATCAAAACACCAACAAATTCCACTTAAAATGTCACGGTGAAACGTTACTGGCAAAACTCGTTCATATTGGACGTAACCTACCATTACCAAATATGACAAACATAATTCACGGTTACAGTTCGGGAAAGATACATAAAAATGATTACTAAAACCAATAGTAAATCAAACCCAAAACAAGCTTTCAACAAAAGTAAATGTTTAATGATAAAGGGTGAGCAGTGATTGAGTATACAGAAAGTGGTCATATGGAAATACCAGAAATACTAAATTAATTGGTACATTTGGACATTGAATGGAAAGAATAGATAGGGAAAAGCGAATCGCGCGTTGAAAAAAGTTCAAAAAAGAAAATGAATTATGGAAATAGTTAATGTTATAATTGCGCAATTTTGAAAAATCGGTTCAAACATTGCTCAAATTCACTTGAAAATGTCGAGTTAAATTGTGATTAATGATAGCAAGATCGAGTTGGGTCAAGTTGGGCAAAAATGCCAGATAGGACACGTGAGAATTGGTCACCACTGATGGGATAACCATCACCAAAGAGATGAACATGAAGTTTACAAGACAAAACAGAGGAAAGTGAAGTGAGTCCATCTTTGGCAGCTGTTCCGGTCAACTGCGTGGATGTCCATTGAGATAGTTCCGAAGTTCGAGCTCTGACAAATTGGTCAATTTTAGCTGGAGATCACGAATGACAGTGGGTGTCATTTGAAGGAGCTGTGATTATATGAATAATAATTTAGTTAGTTAAAAGGATAGAAATATTAGACAACAAAATGGACATACTCGATTTATGAGATCGACTATTCATTATACATGTTCAAGTTCAAGTACTTCAGCGAAGTTGCCCATTCACCAAGAAAGTGCACAATTTGTGGACCATCAATATGTCCACTTTCGATGGACAAATGGGTTAGCTTGGCCAACCAGTTCGGATTGAGATTGTGCCACTGGCGAACTTGATCATAAGGGAAATCTCCTTTAAAGAAGACACGAACACAACTCGGTTCAAGATGATCCACCAGATGATGGTAATCATAATCGTTCTTCGAAATTTCCAATGTCAAATGAGAAATGCTCCAATTTAGACAAAGAGGCTGATGCGTTGTAGCCTAGAGTTGGAATAAATGGTCCTTCAAGGTCGAGCTGTGTGAGCGAGTCCAGCGAGCTGATGTAATCGACTAAATGCGGCACTAGAGTTGGTTCTGGTGATGAAGGAATAGAAATCAAATTTAGTTTGGGGTCAAGATTACTAATATTTACCTTCACAATTAATAGACAGTTGCACAATGTTGGGAAACATTGCCAACAGTGATCGCAAACAATCAGCAGACATTTTATCACGTGGCGCACCCAAAACAAGACTTGAGAAATTGTTCAATTTCGCAAAACCGAAAAATCTTTTCTCTAAATCCAAATACGAATAGAATAAATCGTAGAATAACTTTGATTTCTTAATAGAATAATTTTGATAAAGCGATCCTGTGGTAATCCCGACAACCACAATCACCGATTTCTTCTGTGTGAAGTAGTCCTCCACGAGTGCCTTCCACTTTGTAGACACCGAACGCAATCGAACCAAATTGGTCACATCACCGTGCCATTCCAATTTGCCCATAATCAACTGCATTATTTCGTTGGGCATACGCTCGATCGGTGGTCCATCTTTGTTGGTAAAGGGATTCAAACGGGCAAAAAAGGAGGCGAGTGAGCGAACTGACGAGCCAACCGCATCGATAACCACAGATTTGGTGTTGCGATCCATTTTGATTCGAAGTTTGCGAGAAAGAAGAAACGCGACACGAAAAGGCAATTTCCAAAGCAGCACAGACAAAAGTGACCAAACATAACAACAAACTCAATCACAAAGTGTGCCTCACTCACAGCAGCGTGCCATTCATAGAGGACGTATCTAATTTTATGCACTAATATTTGCGATTGCAGTTGTATGTTATTTTAATTTCAATTTTTATTTATTAATTGGTTCATTTATTATTTAAAAGAATTGAATATTTAAAATGAATTTGACGCAAGTGATAATCGAATACCGTGAAAATGTTAACCAAAAGGCAACTCGTTTACAACTAAACTTCTCCAAACACAATTGAGAATTGCTAAATTAACTATTTTATTGATTTATTTAATTTGAAATTTGTTTATTAAAATTTCTGTTTAGACAAAGTCGAACGTTAAATCTGATTTAACAGATCAACTCGAATCCTTTGAATACGATTCATGGCTCATCACAATTTGCCACATGAATGCACGTACAATTGAACCAATTGATCTTTTTAACATTGAGAAAGACATTCTCCTTGTGAAAGAGATAGTGACACTTGTAGTCACTTCCTTGTAGAACGTTAAGATGCGCATCAAAGAGGATTTCCATTTCCCAATAGGACCAGTCAAAGCCAGAATCTTTCCACCAGCCCATTTCGTGCACTCGTATCAAGCGATAGTCGTCATCGCGGAATCCAAGCGAGAAAAGTGCATCGAATCCAATTTGGAGATACTCCTTAAATTCGTCCATGTGATTGTCTATTTCAGGTCCAGGGTCGCACGGAGTCATGTATGGAAAAAGATGATCCGTTACGGTAAAGTTGAAGTGCCACTCAAAAGTTGATGCTCCCGGTAATGTTTGGTTCGGGTCATTTTGAGTTGAGACACAGGCAACAAAGACTAAGACTAAGAGCAGAACAAGTTTCATGTTTGTACCTGTGGATCGTTTGAAATCGAATAATTTTTTGATTGCCATTTATATTGCATAAATTATTGGCTTTATGAATTGATTAGTTCATTTAGTATTTCTACTTCATTTATGAAAATCAAAAGTTCATTTTGAGTTTGATTCGATTTGAAGCTAATTCAAAAAGCAAAAGGAAAATAGACAGAAAAAATGATTCATAAGTTAAAGTTGACAAAACAAAACAGACAAAATATAAAGACAAACTCAAAAACAAACTTAAAGACAAAAGTAAAAGATAAAGACAAAGTTTAAAGACCTAAAAGTGATTCAAACTTAAATCATTTTGTATTAGCCAAATTTCGGTCACATTTCCTTTACATGAATCAAAGATAACAATAAAAAACAAATCGATCAAAAACATATCACTAAATCAACTCATTTCATTTCATCTTCTCGTAATCCTCACCGAAATAGGCTTTGCCGGTATCAGCAAGTACGCATGTTTCACTTCGAGCTGTTCACAACCAGGCGCCAACTCCAATTTGTAAGCCTGAATCAGTCGTGCAATGGACAACTGAATTTGTGTTTCGGCAAATCGTTTGCCCGGACAAACTCGACCATCACAACCAAATGGTAACACTGCAAAGGGGTGAATGTTTGCTTTTGATGCAGGCTCAATCCATCTTTCAGGGCGAAATTCGAGTGCGTTTTCGAAATAGTTTTCCAGTCGAGAGGTGGTCGCATTGTGACAGTACACGAGAGACTAAATAATAAAACATTTTAGTAAAAAATTAATGAAAATCAACTTTACATTCGCTGGTACGTCATATCCGGACAGGACCAATGGCTGCGTAGTAAATCGAACCAAACCCGGCACAGGACAATTGATTCGCATCATTTCCGTGAAGCACGCCTTGAGGTAGCTCATTTGGGACAACTGTGCAGTGCTGAGTCGCACATCACGACGTTGACCAAACGATTCAATTTGGTCATTTTCCTTCAAAACTGACTCAATCTCATCGTACAACTTCTCCTGTACTCGTGGATTAGCCGCCAAATGATAGATGATGTATGCCATTGCGAATGTCTGTGTAAAGATGCCTCCGTGTATAAAGTCCATGATGATTGCTTTCACTTGCTTCTGGTCCAATTTCTCTTTCTTCAACAGCGTTCGAAGGACAGAAGATCGATTCGAGTCGTCGGCGAGTTGTTCATCTAGTTTCACTTGTAAATCAAATCAATAATCAAGTAAATAGCTTACCTTGATATTCCTCCATAGCTCGTTCGACATATTTCGAAGTGATTCCATAAATTGTCGAATCAGCGTCCTCCATTTCACTGTAAGCCTGTGTTGTCCAGTACTTCCAAAGTGGCAGTCCATGGTAGAGTTTGTTCCAAGTGTCGAGCAGTGTTTTGGTGGCTTTGATCATAATTTCACCTTCAGAACTTTCACCTGCAATTGAATTAAACTCAAAGCTTCCAACCCGTGAATTCAAACACATCAAACAGATGGACTCAAGTGCGAGTCTGTAGGTCACCTCCAAAATGTCGTGCACCACGTCCGTGCCCTCATCACGAGCAACATCCCACAAATAGTCGACAAAACTGTCGCACACCTCATTCTGTCCGTCCATCATTTGGTTGATTGCCTTTGGTTGCATGATTGCGTGCGCAGTTAGACGACGCAGCTGGGCCCACTCTGGTCCGTTCAAATTGTTGATGCCCACATTGGGGTAGAGAGCAGGCTTTGAGGCACGCATTTGACACACAAATGGACTTGGTGGTCGGTTGGGATGTGGTCCAGAGGCGCGGAAAACTGTTTCGAAATCTGCAGGATCGTACAAATGCAGAATTGCTTTGCCCATTTGGTATTCGTCCTTGACTAGGGGGCCGTAGGTGAGATATTTATCATGGTAGGACTCGTGTAATTGATCCAAAGTGTAACGTCCAACTTTCATTGGAGAAATAAATCGTGATTAATTTCAGATAAAACAATTTCAAAATTTCTTAATTTTAAAGTAACATTACCTAAAGGTAAATACTGCCAACCAGTACCGATCAATGGTAACGATAACCAGGGGCCAGGAATAGACGAAAAAGGCTTCGGTAAAGATGAGATTTTGTTGTTGTTGTTCCCTTCAGTTAGATCATGTTGACTGTCAGTCGTGTTTTTGTCCATTGTGTTGAAGTTGTAGTGAATTTGAGCACATTAGCAAAGCACACAATTTATATATCTCGATTTCGATGATGATTTGGGCAAATTTGGTTTGAATAATAAATATAAATATCATACTCGGTCATTTATTTTAACGCATCAATTCACAATGCGTGCAGCCAGACTCGGCATGATGATCTTTCAAATGTTATGGTTCGTGTGTGTGTTGCTATGTCGAGTTGAGTTATGTTGAACTTGTTTTTCCAGTTTTTGTTTCGTACCTCTCTCACTGGAAAAAAGCCTTGAACAAGTCGTAAATTACCACTGACTTTTCACTTTTCACAGTCAAGTACAATCGGTCACAGTCTATCGCCAACAATGAATTTCTGGATATTGCATTTTCCTATCTATCTTATCTTCCACGCGCCTCATTTGAACCTTTATTTGGCAGTATTAGTAAAATGTACTCAATCACGTGATTCGCACCGCAAAAATGCTGTTTTATCATTTTTTGCGCATATTGGCCCTCTACAAATGATAAAAAATTAACAATTCGGCAATTATAAATAAAATTATCGAGCACAAACAAAAGTGCAAAGTACCAAAGATTGTAGATGATTTCATTACAACTCAATTTGAGTGGCGAAAATTCATTTTTCAATTGAATTGCCTTTTCGTATGCAATTTGCACCAATCTTCTTGTTTTCAAATGTGGATTCGTTGATTTGACAGTCTAGTGTTCAAAGAGACAAAAGGGAGAAATTTTTTCAATAATTAGCTCAAATATAAAAAAAAGTCAACTGAATTCACATTTTGGTTTGATACCGTCGATTTTTATAAATTTTATTTTGGCTACTTTTGTGTTGACAGCATTGTAATATATTTTTTTTATTAACATATAAATAAAAGCCATAATTTATATGTTACGAATTTATTTTAATATTCAAAAGTGAAGCCAACATTCTGGCTTAAAAAGTTTTATTAAATGTTTAAAAAGCGAAACAAACTAGAACATTAAAAAAACGCAAAGAAATGTTCAAAAAATGTTACAATTGCTACCATTGGTACATAAAGATAAACGTAATGAATGTAAATTATTATTAAGTTCGCTTTTTTCGATAAATGATAAAAGCAACCAGACCAGTGGTACCCAAAGCAACTAGGACAAAGGCAGATATACCGATTGCCATATAATTAACAAGTCGACCACAAAAGTGCGAATCGTAGTCCATCTCGTAGCCATCCGCGCACTCACATGTGCCCTTAAAGCAGATGGAATTGATGTCCGCCAGCATACATTTAGCGTCGGTGCGACAGTCCTTTTTTGCACAGTCGATTTCGTTCGATTTTGGCCCATAGCCCAAATGACATTTACACTTTCCATCAATGCAATAGGCGTCATAGCCACAATCGCCAACCGCTCGACAAGTTCCTCCAACCCATTGGCTTTGCTGTTTTTTGCTGCCATCTACCAAACAGCTGCTCACAAACAGTAGGAAAACGATCCAAATAATTTGCTTCATAATTTTTTCTTTTCTTTTCTTTCAATCACAATCACAATTATAGATTTTGGTTGAAGTTTAAAAATAAAATAAAATCTTGAAATTAGGAAGCATGTCTTTTATACTCTTTATTTGCGTTGCTTTATGTGTTTTCCCTTTAATTTTGCTTGTCTAAATTTAAATTCTAAATGGAAAGATGTTTGTCTAGAAATGTTTTTTTGGTAATTATAAATGAGTCATTTTAGCTTTAATTTTTTATATAGAATTTGGTTGCCTTAATGTTTGTGCTCTTTCAATTTACCAATAAATAGTTATTTGATAAACCTACTGTTTAGTAGGAAATTGTCCGCCTAAGATGTTGTTGTTTGTCAATTGATGCATCATACACCCTAACTCATAATTTGGGTTACATTATCCAGCGTCGATTTAAAGTGCAACATCTTACTCAAAAGTACTTTTTAGTTGCAATGATAAGCAATTCAGGGTAATTCATTTATTCAATGGAAGTTGAAACTCTGGTTGTAATTGAAATTGGAAACCAACAAAATTACAAAGAGATATGATAATTTTAATATTTAAATTTAACTCATTCCATGCCAACCTTCGCACGTGGCTACAAAAAAAATTATATTTTTAAATTTATAACATTTTGTTCATAGAATTTTTTTAAATATAAATACGCATTAATGGAATTTTTTAGAGTTGGTCAAATTTCAAGTTCCGTTGTCCACTTCAACTATTTGCCGAAAAAAACGCTCAATTTTTGGCGACGATTTTGTTTTAGACAATCGAAACTTCTTTACTTGCTTGAGCAATGTGTTACACTCTTGTGATCAATAACAATCGTTAATCACATTAATGACAACAATGTATAACAAACATAATATTATATCAAACACACCAATACAGGGTGTGTATCCTTACGAGCCTTGAGATTACGGATAAACACCAACATTCAACGTTGAACTATTCAAATTACAATGTGGAAACGAAACGAAACGAATCGATCGAAATGCACAAACGAATTAGTAGTAAACTCAGGAGTAAAAGTTGAATTGAAATATTTACTAATTTCATGGTATTTTTTATTAAGGAATACATTTTTTAAATTAAATGCTTAAAATTAAATATTAATTTGATTATTAAATTTTAATATAGTAAATATTAAATAAATATTAAATGGAATCAGAAATGTGATAAATGTAAAGTTTAAATGCTAAATAATTTAATTGATTTTTTTAAATATTTAAAATATTGATTTATTTATCGTTAACGACAAATGACAAAAGTGGAAAATGGTTTAAATGTTAAATAATTCAATTTTTGAATTGGCAAACTATCAATGAACAACTGCTTCCACTTATGATCACTAATGATGATTCATTGACTCATCTCAAACGGCTCGATTTTGATTTATTTTATGATAATGTCTCCGACTTCGTGCCGACTTTAACCAACTTGGAGCATTTGTCTTGTTGTAACAGCCGTTTATCTCATAACTGGCAGCGGGTTTGTTTTTTGTCTGATTTTATAGACAACGAGAATTGCACTCGATTCTGGAATCAATCTGTGGAGGCCAACAATTTTTATGTGCGTGAATGGCATCGAGTCAGTGGTGGTCACTGGTTGAACCGATTGACTCATCTGGCACTGTTCATCAATTCGAGTCTTGCACAAGTGATCGACTATTTGACTGTTCAGGCCTCAAGTTTGCGTGTTCTACATCTTAAGCACAATGTGACCAATCACAATGTATGTGTTGATTTTGGTTCGTTATTGATGTAAAATTATTATGATTTGACTATTTCCTATTAGATCTTCACTTTGGATTCGACAACTATTCGAAATCTTGCTCGATTGGTTAATTTGACAGAATTGGAGCTCGATTGGGTGGCAGGGAATATGTCAAGCTTGGAACGTGCAGCTCAAGACCGGCAATTGGCTTCACTCAAGCACATTCGAATTTTCCGTCTCACAACTTATCGAATCGATGGTAACAATCATGAATCTAGTGATCGATTAATGCGCACACTTTCGATGATTGTGCCCAATGTTGAGCAACTGACCATTGCGTACTACTGTGCTGACCAGTTGGCCAACATTGAACTGTACTTGCGAGACAGATTCGCACACGAGTTTGTTCAGCGAATTATCTCGTGAATTGATTAAATTTTGATCTTTTGTCTTTGATCTGTTCTCAAATTCTCCTTTTTGAGTAAACACACGATTGAACTTTTCTAATTCGTTTTGACATTTTTCCCTCTTTTATTCCTACTGCTAAATACACAAATTAATCGATTATTTCCTAACCTACACAAATTGACCCAACATTTACAATGTCAATACATCCCCCACAATAATTAACAGTATCTCCTATTGTCATTGATCATACATTGCCTTATCAATAAACCTGATTCAAATCACATTGTGTACGTAATTGTTTTTGCTTGTATTTTTGACCCGTTCTGCAACACCTCAATCGGCCAATCAAATTCCGTAATTGTTAAACTAAAAAAACAATTTCAATCATTTCTAAAGCGGATCATCATCAAAATACGAAACCCGAATCGTAAACGTCAAACAAGAATCATATTTTTTTGCTTACAATTTCAACGATTGAGTCAATGCCAATTTGGTGGTTGAAGATTTCGGCTCATTACTGAGGAAATATTCTTTGGATTTGGAATATTTTAATAGTAAATTTAAAAATCAATTAAATAAATGAAATGATAAATAAACCAACCAATAGATCAATTTGAGTAAAATGCAACAAAACTTCATTTCAAATATTTGTGCAAAAAATGAGACACGTCTTCTATGAATGGCACTTTGCGATGATCACTCATATGAGCGTGAACACTTTGTGATTGAGTTTGTTGTTGTGTTTGGTCACTTTTGTCTGTGCTGCTTTGGCGATTGCCTTTTCATGTCGAGTTACTTTGTTCACTCTCAACCTCAATCAAAATGGATCCCAACTCCAAACAATCTGTGGTTATCGATGCCGTTGCCTCACTCGCTTCCGTTTTTGGCCAATTGAATCCCTTCACTTGCGGTGAGGGACCGATCGAGCGTATGCCTAACGAAATAATGCAGCTGATTATGGCCAAGTTGGAATTGGACGGTGATGTGACCAATTTGGTTCGATTGCGTTCGGTGTCTACAAAGTGGAAGGCACTCGTCGAGGACTACTTCGAACAGAAGAAATCGTTGATTGTGGTGGAAACCCCCCTGCAATCATACTACAATTTTGAGAAAAGATTTTTTGGTTTTGCGAAATTGAACAATTTCACACGTCTGGTTTTGGTTTCTAAAATGTCTCTTGATTGTTTGCGATCACTGTTAGGAATGTTTCCTAACATTGTTCAACTGTCTATTCGTTGTTTTGGTAAATATTATCCTATTTTTGCATCTTGAACATAACAAAATTTTATTACTCCTACAGGTCGTACTCGAGTCCCTGCTTTGTTCGATTACATCAACTCGTTGGACTCGCTCGAACAACTCGACCTTGACGTGTCATTTGTTCCATCTGCCAATCTCTCTCCAACTTGGCCCAAATTGGAACATTTTTCAATCAATGTTGGAAGAATTTATAATGACGAACGCCTTCAACTGGTTTCTCATCTTGAACCAAGTTGTGTTCGTGTCAACTTTAGAGGAGTGTTATCTTATGATCAAGTTCGTCAAGCTATGATCAAGTGGCACACCAACAATCCCAACTGGTTGGCCAATTTGACTCATTTGGCTATTTGGGTTCATGGAACAAGTGAAGAGTGTGCTCAAGTTGTGCACAATCTCTCTGAACACGCAACTTCCATGAAGCTTTTGGACTTGACATTTCCGAATTGGGTATGTGCATTTTGTCTAACGTTTCAATTCTTTTAACAAACTAAATTATTCCCAATTAAGACACGGCCCCTTCAAATGACACCCACTCTCATTCGTGATCTCAGCAAAATGACCAATTTGGCTGAGCTTGAAACTTTGGGTCATCTCAATGGACATCGGCAAGTTGACCCAAGCAACTGCCCAACATGGAATCACTTCGCTTTCATCTGTTTTGTCTTGTAAGCTGCATGATCTTCGTCTCGTTGGTGATGGTCCCATCAGTGGTGGTCAATTCTCACGTGTTCTATCTGGCATTTTTTCCCAACTTGGCCCAACTCTAACTTGTGTCATGATAGCATCGGTAATCAACATTTTAACTCAACAGTTTCAAGATGAATTTGAGCAACATTTGAATCGATCTTTCTAAATTGCGTAATCATAATATTTATTACTATAATATAATTGTTTCTCTTTTAACCTTTTTTATCGCGAGATTCACTTTTTCATTCACTTTAAGTTGACTTTTTCTAGTTTATTTCAAATTGGTTTAGATTTTTCTTTTACTCTTTTTCCTATTTGCCAAATGCGCCAACTGATCAGTTAACATTTTAATGTTTGATTTGGGATCACATGATATGACTTTCTGTACACATTAATACTTTATTAAACTTTTATTTATCATTTTGCAGATAAATATTGTCACTAATCTGTTCTCAATAAAACTTAGTTGGTTTGAATTTCAGACAGATTTGTCACTAATTTCTGTAATTCTACTTGTGCTTGGTTGTTTTGTGTTTGTTGACAAAGTTCACAAAATCCCAAATTCGAGTTACTCTTGACAGATCAGAATGTGTAATTAGTGATAATTGAAAAATTCCAATTAGAGTCTCAAGCAAAATAGTTATATTTTCAATTCATTTTGTGTGATACGTCGTATGTGAACTACTCCGTTGTATGTTGTGTTTGTTGTGGCATTTCTGTGACTGCTTTTCGTGTTCTGCTTTAGATCGAGTCTGTCTAATTTCGTTGCATTTCTCATCTCTCAACTCGAATTACATCCAAAATGGATTCCAACTCCGCACTAACTGTGGTGGTGAATGCCATTTCCTCGTCAGTCCGTTCACTGCTCTCCTCGTGTGGTCTGCTCAAAAGGAATCGCCGTCGTGATGGACCGATCAACCGTCTACCCAACGAATTGATGCAGCTAATTGTGACCAAATTGGAACTGGACGGTGATGTTAATGACTTGATTCGATTGCGATCGGTTTCCACAAGATGGCAAGCGGTGGTCGAGGACTACTGTCGAAGGAAGAAATCGCTGATTGTGGTTATGCGACAAGGGAAGGCAAAGCGATCTGTTATTTACGCCTCATCTATTAAGAACAGATTTTTTGGATTTGCGAACACGAAAGATTTCTCGTGTCTATTTTTGTTGAGTACTCAAGTGTCGTCTCAATGTTTGAAATCAGTGGAGAATCTATTTGTCAACATCGAACAGCTCTCTATTCGTTGTGATGGTAAATATTTATTACGTCTTTTGTTTACCTTTACAACTAATAATAATAATTCATATATTTACAGATGATTATCGTTTCCCTGATTTAGTCACGTACATCAATTCGCTGGCCTCGCTAAAACAGCTCGACTTTGAAGGACCATTCGCCCCAGCTCTACTCGCCCTCTCACCAGCCTTGTCCAAATTGGTTCATTTTTCATTTATTCCTCGTGGTGGTTTGAATGAAACTGATTTCCTTCAACTTGCCTCGCAGCTTGGGCCAAGTTGTGTTGGTGTAAATTTTGGATTTACTCGTGAAGCCGTTGTTTTTTTTTTTTTATTTTTTTTTATTGGCCAATTTGTGCACTTTCTGTGTGGACACGCAACTTCATTGAAAGTAATGAACTTGAAGTTTGGTGTAAGTGTGTTAACATTATTGCTGATTCATTATTAACTGAACCCTATTTTTGTAGTATTACGATGGCCTTGTATTGACACCGACTGTGCTGCGTGATCTGGCCAAACTGACCAACTTGGCTGAGCTTGTTCTATGGGGTAGCAGAATACACTTCTTCTCCGAGTTGGAACAAGCAGCAACTCAACCCCGAAGTCGACTCACTTCGCTTGCTTCTATTTTGAAGTGCAAACTTTTGGTCTCTCTCCACAGTGAGTCTCCCATCAGTGCTGGCCAATTCGCGCGTGTCATGTCTGTCATTCTACCGAACTTGACCGATTTGGATCTTACTGTTAAGGGACAATCTTCAGTTGATTCACAGTTTCGGCATGAAATTGAACAGCAATTCCCGAATTTGCGCAAGCACAAGTTTGAAGTCTATGTTTAACTGCTGTGATGTTATTATTTTCATTTTCTCTCTTTTCTTCTAAATGTATCAATTAATCTTTTATTTTTATCTTTGTCCTTCACATCTGGGAAAAATGTTCTTTGGATTTGGAATCTTATTATAATAAATAAACAAAATAAATTAAATAATTGAAATGATAAATGAACCAATCCTATCAAATTGAAATTAAAATGCCATATACATGTATTTGTGCAAAAAAAATAGACACGTCCTCTATGAATGGCACTCTGCTGTGATCAATCATATGAAGCACGCTTTGTGATTGAGTTTGTTGTTGTTCACTTTTGTCTGTGCTGCTTTCCACTTTGGTTTGATTATCTTTTCTTGTCCTGTTTCTTCGTTCACGCAAACCTCACGAATCTCGAAAAATGGATTCCAACATCCAATCTGTGGTTATCGATGCGGTTGGCTCGTCAGTTCGCTCACTCGCCTCTGATTTTGCCCGTTTGAATCCCTTCACTAGCGGTGGTGAACCACCGATCGACCGTATTCCTAACGAAATAATGGAGCTGATTATGGCCAAGTTGGAATTGGACGGTGAAGTGACCGATTTGGTTCGATTGCGTTCGGTGTCAACCAGGTGGAAGGCACTCGTTGAAGACTACTTCTCGCAAAAGAAATCGTTGATTGTGATGGATACCCTCCTAGAATCAAACTCATACTATGATTTTGAGGGAAAATTTTTTGGTTTTGCGAAACTGAACAATTTCACACTTCTGGTTTTGGGTTCTAAAATCCCTCCTGATTGTTTGCGATCACTGTTGGGAATGTTTCCTAACATTGTTCAACTGTCTATTAATTGTTACGGTAAATATTATTTTGTCATTTTGCATCTTAAACATAACAAAATTTGATTACTCCTACAGATCGTACTCGAGTCCCTGCGTTAGTCGATTACATCAACTCGTTGGACTTTCTCAAACAACTCGATCTTGACGTGTCATTTGTTCCAGCTGCCAATCTCTCTCCAACTTGGCCCAAATTGGAGCATTTTTCAGTCGATGTTGGAGGATTTTATTATGACGAACGCCTTCAACTGGTTTCTCATCTTGAACCAAGTTGTGTTCGGGTCTACTTTAATGTAGGGTTCACTTTTGGCCAAGTTCGTCAGTGGCACACCAACAATCCCAACTGGTTGGCCAGTTTGACTCATTTGCGTATTTGTGTTGATGGAGAAAGTGAAGGGTGTGCTCAAGCTGTGCACTATCTCTCTGAACACGCAACTTCCATGAAGCTTTTGAACTTGATATCTATTGGGTATTTGGTATGTGCTTTTTCTAACATTTCTATTCTTTTAACAAACTAAATTATTCCTATAAAAACAGTCCCTCAAAATGACACCCACTCTCATTCGTGATATCAGCAAACTGACCAATTTGGCTGGGCTTGAACTTGGCAACATCTCAATGGACATCCGCGAGTTGACTGAAACAGCTGCCCGACATGAACAGTTCATTGAACACACTTCGATTGCCTCTGTTCTGACTTGTAAGCTTCATTATGTTCATCTCGTTGGTGATGGTCCCATCAGTGGTGGTCAATTCTCACGTGTTTTATCTGATATTTTTCCCAACTTGGCCGAACTCGATCTTACTATCAGTGATCGACATTTAACTCAACAGTTTGAACATGAATTTGAGCAATATTTGAATCGATTTCCTAAATTGCGCAATCATGATATTAACTATTTCTAATTCGTTTTTGTAACCTTTTTATCGCGAGATTCGTTTTTTCCTCTCTTTTCAATATCTAGATATACTAATTAATCTAGTATTAGTATTTCATATATAACCACATATGTCGACATGACCACTTTTGTATACTCATTTACTACTCTACATCACTACTATTAATATCTTTACTTCTAAATATATCATTTAACCTTTTTTTGCATCTAATTGTCATCTCCTATTGTACAATATTATACGTAATTGATAACAATTGTTATCACTACTTTATATATACCAATAAACTTGTATTTAAATGTTTGCATATTATGAACGTCTGAATATCTGGCGTTGAAATTGTAATTTTGATTATGTATTTGAGTTTGAATTGATCTGTAAAATGAAAATCAAAGTTTATCTATTTTAACAATCTTGAAATTACATAATACTTATTAATTGAACTAATAAATATGTGTCAGTGCATCATTCTGAATACATTGTAAAATTCACATTAAAATATTAATTTTCAAAATTGAATTACTAAATGAACCAATCAATAGATAAAACAAGTAAAATGTCTATAAAAACAAAATCATCTGATCACAAATGATCCATCTAAATCATCATCATCATTTGCTTTGTACCATTGGTACATTTCCACGTAGGTACAACATAAAAATCATGATCATTCTACTGTTGGTCTTTGTCTCCTGTGTTTCGACTCAAAATGCGGAAAAAGAAATGTTGGGTGATCCAATTTGGAACCTAACCATTCCAGTGGTGGATCACATTCAGTCCAAAATGACACCATGCGTTCCTGGACCTGAAATCGATTATCACATGGCTGAATTTGATAGAGAACTGAGATGGGGATTGCATTTGCTTTATGGCACTGACCCTAAAAGTCATTTTGAATTGATTCGAGTGCACGAGATGGGATGGTGCATTGATGCTTTGTGCTTTGCCTATTCAGACTGGCAGTTGGAGGTGATCTTCGAGGCGAGACTCAACTCTGAGTGTTGGGGACTACAAGTGTCACTACTTTTATGACAAATATGAAAATATTGTTGTGTTGATCAAGACTAATTGGTTCAATTGTACGTGTGTTTCGAAGCATGTGATCATTAATCAAGAGAATGGTTGAGTTGATTCGTTAACTCTTATGCGACTTTAACTTTATCTAACTTTCTTCGAAATAAATCTTAATTCCAAATAGATATTTCTTTACACTTTAATTTTGCTGAAATCCAGATTTACCAGAAAAAGATTTATTAATCAATTAATGATCATAATGTGACATTATATTTATGTACTTAGTCCACCAAATCAATAATCGGATCTATCAAATTGAAATCATGTGAACGCAAATTGGCAAAAAAAGTTCAAATGGGTTTCGAGAACATTTTCAAGATTACCACAATGATTGCTTCTGATTGTCAAATTTTCACATTTGGGATAATGTGAAAAATTGACAAAACTTCTGGACATTAATATTTTCTATAAAAAGGGCTCCCTGTAAAATTCAGAAACAAAAAATGCTCCAACGAAAATGTTTGAATGTTTTCTGAGTGTCAGAAGATTGGTAGTGACGTCAAGAATGGCCAATTTGATATTGAATTGAAATTAAATACTAACTAGGTAAATTCAGCCAATCGAGCCAACTTTTCAATCATCTCTTGTAGATGAGCTCTGTGAAGAATGAACAATTAATGAAATGATACTAATTAAACACAGAACTTGCCTCGCAACCTCGATTATTGCATCCAAAATCGATTCGTAACATTTACAATGATGAAAAAATGATCGCAAATGAATGGCAATATTGTATTAATACATCAGGTTTTTGTTAGCATAAGTAAAACCGATGAATCGAGACAAATGACACATTAAGTCGGTTGAATTTAGTTATGGTATGATTGGCCTTGGTTTGAGTGTTTTCAAAATCCTAAAAAATCCTGCTCCCTAAATATGTCACAATGTCGCTAATAGATAGATAATAGGTAGATAGAGGAATCGCCACAAGAAAAAAGTTGAGAGAAAAATATCGGCAATTACATTGTTAGAACGTACATTCTGAAGTTAGTAATTTTGATTTGAAATCATATTTATAGTGCACTGCAGTTTCGCAAATTGATTCAAAGTGTATATGTTTATTATCGAGCGGGACATTATGCGTGGATCCGAAATTTGTCACATTTCGAAATGTGGTCTGACCGAACAAAATAAAACTAAATTCAAGTACATTTATGAACTCTCGATGTTAATGCAATTAATGACTAAAAAGCAAGTTTTTTTTGCAAAATAATTCGAGACAAATACTACTAGATATAAAACAGAATTAAGAAAACAGTGAGGATAAATAAAATAAATATTTTTTTATTTTATATAATTTAAATAAATAAAATTTGAGAAATATTTCTGAGAATACGTATTGTTGAGCACAGAGCTGTCGGATATTCGTTGCTCAATGTACTAGTCAACTGTTTTATTAGAAACAAAGTTGGGAGTAAGTACTCGGTAAATTTGTTGTGCATCCTTTCTTTTGATTTAATGAAGAGGGCCAATGCCTGGAAGTGTGTGTGCAAGTACCAGGCCGACCCGTGGCAGAGGGTTGAGCACAGCTCACAGCACTCGACCAACCCTCAAAAAATAAGTTTAACATCTTGACCACCCGATGGGGTCGTATCAGATATTAAGCTGATAAGAACAGATACTACACTTTTGATCTTAGCCAAAAGGCCGAGAAGCGATTCTCAACACACATCAAACGATGCATATTCTGCTCTCGTGTGACTTGGCATCTGACAGGTGATAAAAAAATTACATAATTTTTCTGCTTAATCCAATCCCTGAAATATCCAAATTACCGAATATACGTTAGCACAGATGACATATGAAATCGATTTCATATATAGAAATGATGAAATCTTTTTGTGAAGATAATCGAATTCATTTGAAAATTTTTATTAGCTTTTACAAATTGACAGATGTGGACATTTTTGTATTACGTTCATGGGGTTGAGCGTGCATTTAGACTTTAGACTAAGACAACTAAGAAAGTTGTTCTATTGAATGATTTGTATATCGTTTTTGTTATCTATTTAAATACTTAATGTTTGAGTTGTCTGTTGAGTCGGAACAACAACATTGTGAAATATGTCATTCATGATCTCGTGGTATTGAGCGAACAGTCCTTCACAATGCAACTTGACGTACAGACATTTGGCTACAGTCGCATTCAAGATCATCTTGATCGACCTTGGCTGAGTAGTGCAGAGTTGAGGGCTGTAGAGCGAGACTCGGTTGAGTTCACACGCGATCCATTCGGCTCGTTGGTAAGCCACAGGTAGTCTCAAGGAACGAGCCACTTTTTGGACAAGCAGAATGAACTTGTTCATAATATCGATTGTGAATTGAAGCATACTCTTCAATGCCTCGATGCCTTTGTACGATGTTTGCGGTAAAACGCATGGAACTAGATTATTATTTATTGGCAACAGTCGAATAACTTGATCGAGCACGACCAGCCATTTCTCGAAAGTATTATTCACTCTATCTATAGCATTCACTCTGTTGACCATAGTAACAGTGAAACGGTGCTCGAATGTTTGCAGTAAAAGTCCTCCTTTCTCGATTACTTCCGATCGTTGATAGATGAAGTTGTTTGCCATTTGCTTTGAATCATCAATCAAAATCGATTAATCATTTCAATCTTATTATTACAATAATAATCACGATAATAACTTACGCATATCATCAACAGTCCCTCGAGAACGCGTTGATCTGGCTTGAGACGAAGCACAATCAGATTGAATTCAAACCACTTTTCTTGTATAGTCAAACTGGTCATCATCTGATTGATCTCGTTCTCCACCTCCTGCACACTCATTGACGATTTGTCAGTGAATTCAAGCCACATTTGGTTATATTCAGCGGGCAATTGGTCAAAGTTGGACACAAAGTTGGCTTGGTTCGATTCCATTTTGGTTTGTGATGTTACGGTGAGGTTGAATCTAATGTGCTTGTTGACTTCTTCCAATCCTCTTAAATATTCTCTAACTCGAACATATTCATATTCACGCAGTGGTATTAGTGACAATGTCTATATAGTGTTCTCATAGTCATCCAGTTGCAGAATATTGCACAATTCCACTACTTGTGCAACTCACCGCCTACTTCACATATATAGCACATTCGAACGGTGAAACGTATGTCCAGTACTGTCTCTCATCGTCCATCTCAAGTGATAATCAATAAGCGGATCAGAATATGAACAACACAATGTGTATTACACATATCATTCAATCGTGTATAATATAATGCACTATAGTGAGTCAGCTGGTCACGGTCACAAGTCCACTTCGAAATCAATCGAAATGTTTTCATGTGAGCAATGATATGTTCTCTACTTCAATGGGAGTCATTTTCATGCCGAACGAAATGCACGGGACAGACTCTGACACAGTCCAAAACGATTCTTTTGAGGCTTATTCCTACTCACACTCACATGACTCATTCATTCAAATGGCAAACATTGATGTATCAATACATATCCTACAGATAAAAAGCCAAACAAATCATAGTTTATTTGTTTATTATGCAAAATTGGGCATTTTACATGATTTGTCCCAAAGAGTTTGGCAGGCCAGTGTGACAAACAGTCTCTTGTGAGTCCATTGAGTCAGAACAAATGCTCGAGGGACACAATGCGACCCTTGACACAAACAATAGCCTTCCTCTTTCGACCGCAACGTGTATAACTATAGTCTAACATGTATTTTCGCTTGAGGCCTGGTCAGCCAGAACCGTCTGACCTAGAAATGCGCTGGCAGGGATTTCATTCAAATGCCAATTTAGTAATTGAATAGAACATGAAGTTAAATATTTTTCTCAGGTAGTCTCTGAAAAGAAATGGCACTGGTGCGGCTCCAAATTGACTCAAAGTGTATTATCGTGTTTATCAACTCACGACAAAGGTACTGTGTCATAGTATTATCGAACACAAAATAAAACTAAATTCAAGCATATTATAAAATCCCACTGAATGCACCAAAACAAAGTTTATTTCAATATAACTCGACACAATACAATTTAAAACAGAAATATGAAAGTTTTTTTCAAACAAATAATCTTAAAAATTGTCAAACACATTTGTGAATAGTAAAAGTGCAACAAAAAACCAGTGGACCAAGACCTATCCGTGATGAGCGTTTTTGCATCTACTCGGATTTGGTTAAAGAAGCAAACAATCAAAATGCAAAATTAATTTGATTATTATCTATGCTCAATTAGCGAGATATTTTTGTAAACACAATACACTCGAATGTATTTAAATGCTCAGTGTTGGAATTATAGGCTGAGTAGGATCACTGTGCAATATGTCCATCATGATCTTTCGGTATTGAACAAGCAATCCTTCACACTGGTGCTTGACGTACATACTTTTGGCTACAGTCTGATTCAGGATTTGTTTGATCGAAATTGGCTGTGAAGTCCAGGACGAGGTGTAAAGCGAATCTCGGTTGAGTGTCTTCGCGACCCATTCGCTACCTTGACAAAACTCAGGCAATCTCCAGGCACGAGCCACCTTTTGGGCCAACTGAATGAGCTCATTCATGCGATCGACTGTGAGTCGTAGCATGCTGGTGAGCACATTGGTGCTCTGGTACCGTGTGGGCGCTCCAACGTACGAAATTTGATTATCCAGTGGCAGAAGTTGTGCTTCGCGTTCGAGCAACATCAACCATTCTACCTGGCTAATTCTCTTCTCGGTAGCGGCGAAACGGTTCTCGAATCGCTGCAGTAGAAGTCCTCCCTCCACGATTACTTCCAATCGGAAATCGATGAAATTGTTTGCCAATTGCTATTGTGCATCAATCAATCGATTAATTATTTCAATCTTACCAATAATCACAATAACTTACACATATCATCAACAGTCCCTCGAGAACGCGTTGATCTGGCTTGAGACCGTACATGATTTGACTAAATTCGAACCACTTGTCCACAAAAATTAAACTGATCAGCATCTGATTGATCTCATTCTCCACTTCTTGTATGGTCATTGATGATTCGTTGGTGAATTCAAGCCATACTCGCTTGTACTCCACTGGTAATAGGACAAAGTTGGACAGATTTGATTGGTCAGTCATTTTGGTTTGCGGTGTTCACGGT